>JAXCGZ010018878.1:220000-227500 GCA_037179515.1 Halocaridina rubra
ACTGACAAATGCTTCTGATCCTTAGCCAAAAACCTCTCCAAAAACTTCTGTAACTCAAGCCATCCCCCTCTCATTCGTTCTGATGGTTCTATAGCTTGCTCTCCCACTGCCAAAGCCACTCTCTTTGGCTCTCATTTTTCTGCCAACTCTTCTATCAACGATTCCAGCTCACCTGTTCCTCAGTCTTTACCCCTCTCTAACCCTATGCCCTCCCTTATCCTTTCTTCACGCAAAGTTCATAAGGTTCTTTGCTCGCTAAAGACGAACAAGGCATCTGGTCCCGATGGTATCCCTGAAAGGAGTTTGCAGATGAACTGGCTCCCGTGCTTTGCCGTCTTTTTCGCATCATTCTGTCAACCAGTATCTATCCTTCATCTTGGAAGCATGCTCTAGTTCAACCTGTTCCTAAGAAGGGTGACTGCTCTATTCTTTCTAACTACCGACCTATTGCTGTAACCTCCTCTATTGCTAAAGTTTTCGAAACTTTGCTCAATTCTCACTTCTTTAAACGTCTTGAATCTAACTCGTTTATCTCCGATCACCAGTATGGCTTCCGCAAGGCAAGATCCACTAGTGATCTCCTGTCCTATCTTACTCATGTATGGTCATCTTCTCTGAGGAACTATGGGGAATCCTTTGTCGTCGCCCTTGATATCTCTAAGGCTTTTGACAGAGTCTGGCACAAGGCTCTGTTTGCCAAACTCCCTGCCTATAGCTTTACCCCCTCCTTCTGTTCTTTGATTTCCAGTTTTCTTACTGTCCGTTCTATATCTGTAGTTGTTGATGGCGCAACATATAGCCCTTTCTCTGTTACCAGTGGTGTTCCACAGGGCTTTGTTCTTTCGCCTACTCTGTTCCTTCTCTTCATCAATGATGTTCTACAGTCCCCATCTTCCTTTCTTCTTCATGCCTGTGCTGATGATTTTACCCTTCACTTTTCCTCTGCCTTTTCTTCACAACCTTCATCTGTTACTCGTAATCAATCTCGTATCATTCTTTCTTCTACTCTTAACTCCGATTTGTATAGAGTATCTGATTGGGGCACTCAAAATTTAGTTAAATTCAATGCCTCCAAGACACAGTTTCTGGCTATCTCATTTTGTTCTTCTCCTCCTGATAACCCTGTTGTGTTTGAAACTAATGAAATTTACCCTCTTAACTCTATCAATATATTAGGAATCCATATAGCCTCTAACTTGTCTTGGAGGAATCACATAATCCAAATTTCTAAATCTTCATCCAAAAAACTGGGGGTTTAGTTTCGTTTTCGTCATTACTTTTCCTCTTTGCAATTACTTAAAATTTACAAAGGTCTTATCCGTCCCTGCTTAGAATACTGCTCACACATCTGGGGTGCTTCTTCCTTTACTTATCTTCTTGACAGGGTTGAATATAAGGCTGTCAGACTCATTAATGATCCTTCTCTTACTTCTAACCTGGATTCTCTCTCTCTTCGCCGTAAGGTATCTTCCCTTTCGCTTTTCTATCACTACTACTTCCATCGCTGCACTGATGAGTTGGCGAGGTGCATCCTTCCTCTACTGCCGAGGCCGCGTAACGCTTGCCAAGCGGCCTCATCTCACAGGTACTGTGTGGAGATTTGTAGCTCTCGGATTTGCTGGTGCAGAGACTGCTTCTTCCCATCTACCTCCAGACTCTGGAACTCTCTTCCTCCTTCTGTCTTTCCTAATTCTTATGACCTTTCGTCCTTCAAAAAGCAGATCTATCGTCATCTCAGAGCCTAGTCCTCCATATATCTGGGTCATCTGTACTTTGACTGTTTTTTCTGTCTGTCGTTTTCCTCTGTGTCACATTACCTCATATCTACCTTTCCCTTAACCTTTTTCTTTTCCTTCGTCTTGGTATTTTCTCGTGACCGGGCCTTTATTGATGAGGGCAGTTTCTGCCTGTCCCGGTGTCACACTCATAAAAAAAAAACCCAGTTTTTATCCGTTCCAAGACATTTCCGCCTATTTTGCCATTGCTTGCAGCTTCTTAATAAGTCTCCCGTGTGGGACAGTGTCAAATGATTACTAGAAGGTGTGTGTGTGTGTGTGTGTGTGTGTGTGTGTGTGTGTGTGTGTGTGTGTGTGTGTGTGTGTGTGTGTGTGAGTGAGTGTGTGTGTGTGTATGTGTGTGTGTGTATTATGAATGTGACATCGGTACGGGCAAAGAAAACTGTCCTTATCGGACCTGAGTAGCAAAAATTTAAGAAAAAGTAGCAATTTAAGTACAAGTCAGAGATAAGAAAATTACCAATATAAAAAGAATAGGCTGAAAGAATTATCAAAGTAATAATTCTGAGAGAGGAATCAACAAGAAAAAGTGATGTGGAGTGTTGTGATTAGTCACATTTGAGAGGATGGTAAGAGATGTGCGACGAATACCCAAGAATATTTAGTATAGATATGTAGGCCTAGGAAAAAATCATAACTGAGGGAAGACTTAACACCGAGCTCTCAAGGCAAGTTTTATTTAAGTCCAAAAATACCTTCAAAAGTGTGTGTGTGTGTACGTGTGTGTGTGTGTATGTATATATATATATATATATATATATATATATATATATATATATATATATATATATATATATATATATATATATATATATATATATATATATATATATAAATATATATATATATATATATATATATATATATATATATATATATATATATATATCTGTGCGTGTGTGTGTGTGTTTGTGTGTGTGTGTGTGTGTGTGTGTGTGTATGTGTGTGTGTGTGTGTGTGTGTGTGTGTGATTACCTAATTGTGTTCACGGGAATGAGCCCAAAGCTCGTGTCTTCCCGTCTCCTGATCGGTTCCATTTTATACTTAGTGATACTTATCATACCTGTCCTGTGTGATTACCTAATTGTGTTTACGGGAAAGAGCCCAAAGCTCGTATCTTCCCGTCTCCTGATCGCTTCCATTTTATACTTAGTGATACTTATCATACCTGTCCTTAAAACTATGGATTGAGATAGCATTAACTACCTCCTCGCTTAGCGAATTCCAATTATCAACTACTCTTACACTGAAAAAGTATTTCCTTACATCCTGCGAAGAAGTTTTCTTACGAAGCTTCAAACTATGACCTCTAGTTCTAGAGCCAGCCATATCAAAATATCGATCCCTATCCACTCTATCATAACCATGAAGGAATTTAAAGACTGTCACCATATCCCCCCTCACTCTTCTAGCTTCGAGTGATGGTAAGTCTAATTCCCTCAGCCTCTCATCATAACTGAGATTGCGTATTTCTGGCACCAGTTTCGTGGCATGTCTTTGAACTTTTTCAAGCTTAGCTATGTGCTTTTTCAAGTGCGGATTCCAAAAGGGGGCTGCATATTCGAGTTTTGGCCTCACATAGGTTACATAAATATTTCTGAACCTTTCCTTGTCCATGTGCCTGAAGGCTACCCTTACATTTGATAAGAATGCATATGCTGCCCTTACTATGCCATTTATATGTATTTCTGGAGACAAATCTGCCAGTATGTTTACTCCTAGATCTCTCTCATTTTCTGTCTCTTGAAGTTGTACTCCAGCCACCGAGTAGTCAAGCTTGGGCCTTCTTGCACTTGTACCTATTCTCATTACCTTACATTTTGAAGTATTGAATTTCATTAGCCACTTTTCTGACCACTCATGCAGATTATTTAGATCCTCCTGAAGTTCTCTACCATTGTTCTCGTTTTTTACTTTCTTCACAATCTTTGCATCATCTGCAAACATATTCATGAATGAATTTACAGACTCTGGTAGGTCATTTACATATACAAGGAACAAAAGTGGCCCTAAAACTGAACCCTGTGGAACTCCACTACTAACTCTTCTCCATTCAGACACTGAGTGTCTTACACTAACCCTCTGTTCCCTTCCAAGTAAGTTTTTATCCATTCCAAAACATTTCCACCTATTCTAGCCATTAATTGCAGCTTCCTAATAAGTCTCCCATGTGGAACAGTGTCAAACGCTTTCTGGAAGTCTAGGAATATGCAATCTGCCCAGCCCTCTCTTTCCTGTAAGATTTGTCTTACCTCATCATAAAATTCTAATAAGTTTGTTACTGTTGATCTACCTTCTCTGAAGCCATGTTGCCTCACTGACAAAAAGTTGAAGGATTCCAAGTGAAGAGAGATATGTTTCCTTAGTAGTTTCTCCATAACTTTGCAAACTATGCTGGTCAAGGAAACTGGTCTATAGTTCAGAGCCTTATCCCTCCTTCCCTTTTTGAAGATAGGTATCACATTTGCTTGTTTCCAGCATCTTGGAATCTCCCCCGACTCCAGTGACTCCTTAAATATGATACTTAGTGCCACTGATATTGTGTTTGCGCATTTTTTAAGCACATGAGGGGATATGTCATCAGGACCTGTAGCTTTATGAACATCTAAATCCATCAGCGCTTTGCATACCTCTGTGGCTGTAAGGTTGATGTTCTCTAATACCGGCCCTTGAGCTTCTGTCACTGCAATCTGAGGGGGTGGGGTATTTTCTACTGTAGATACTGACTGAAACTCCTTGTTCAATTCTTTGCAGATCTCTTCATCCGTCTCAGTGATGCTTCCATCCGCTCTCTTTAACCTTAAAACCTGTTCTTTTACCTTCAGTTTTCCTCTGATAAAGCTGTGGACAAGCTTGGTGTGTGTGTATGTGTGAAGATAAGAGGTGTGAAGATTAAGTATATACGATTATTATTGGAAGCCTTACAACACAAGGTGGGTTTGCTAGAATCTGACATTGTCCTACTTAAAAGAGATAATTCTAGGTTTAAACTGCTATTAGAAACATCTCCACCTCTCAATTCAGTGCTGTCACCTAACAACGATGATGTCCTTTCTATCAACAACCCTCAGGTTATGCAAACTAGGTTTTCTGTCTCTACTCACAATTCCTTCAGTGAATTGAGAAACGAATGTGACAGTGATAGTGAAGAAGAGGTAGATCCAGATAAAAGTGATAGTCAACAAGACAAGCTGAATACACCATCTAGCATAAATAATCAAATCAGTAACAGGTTTCAAAATGGTGATGAAACAACAGCGTCCTTCCCCACTACTCCTAACAGTACAACAACAGACACTAACCAGAACAAGATTCTTCCCAGCACAAACAACCAACCTGGTAAAGAGTTGCAAAACAGAGAAGAAGATATAGAGCCCATCTCCACTACTCCTAACAACACAGCAACTATCACTAACCAGGACAACCAAATTACACCTTCCAGCACAAATAACCAACCCAGCAATAGGCTGCAAAACAATGAAGAAAACAGAAAAGACAAAATAGCAGCAGTCTCTATTCTAAACATTCCATCGAAGTCCTCTCCCCCACAGCCACAGTTGCCCAATAATGCAAGTGCAAGGGTTACAGCCCAAATATATATTCGTATTCCTGTCAACCCCTTTGAGAGAGATATAAGTAATACATTGACAAATCAAGCCATTCCTTCTGAAGAAGTCTTGATTAAGGAGCTTTCTCGCACACCAAATTGGGTTTCCTTCGCAATAACGATATCGAAAGGACTTGAATATGTGCCTTACAAACTGAATCAATGGCCTACAGGCACAATTGTCCAGCCATTTCGCGGGGGCAAACAATGGACACAACCTGGGTATTCTACAAAATATCCCAAACTACAGTCATACCAAAATAAACAGCAAAGAGCTACTGAAACACTCCCCTATACGCGAGACTACAGAAAGAGACACGATACAAACCTCTCTTATCGCCGTCCACGCACAAGAGACTTCTCCTGGAGTGATGGCTCTTACAACCCTAGACACTCACCTAGGCATACAAACTTTGGGAAGGCCCGATCATACCACGGCACGTACTCAAACCAGCGTTACACATCCAACGGCAGGTACAGACACCAGGATCCATGGGCTAACCCCAGAACACACTACAATGATGAATTCCCAGCAGAATCACACAGTCGAAACTACAACTATGACTATGGATACCACCCTAATGAAACATGGTAAGAATGTAGCATTAGTACATGTGAACGCTCAGTCCCTGCTCGCTCATTTGAGGAAATAATAATGCTAACAAAAGACTACAACATAGACATCCTCTGTGTAAGTGAAACTTGGCTTCCTCCTACAACTGAAAATAGATATGTGAATATCCCAGAGTTTAAAATATTTCGCAATGACCATGGCCGAGGGGGTGGAGTCTGTATTTATGTTAGAAATTATCTTAGTGCATCAGAAATAACCACAGGTTTAGAAAAAACTGAGGAGCTCGAAGATTTATGGATCACTGTGCAGTATCAGAAACTTCCATCTTTCATTGTAGGGTGTGTTTACCGTCACCCTAAAGCACCTAACAGTTCATTCAATCATCTGCTAGAAACATTCAGAAATATCTGTGTGCGTCATAAACCCATATACATACTTGGTGATTTTAATGATGACTTGCTCTCAGCAGATAACAAAATGAAAAGGGTGATCAACACTGTGAAGTTAACACAAATAGTGACAAAACCGACCCGCATAACCCTTAATTCTAGGACTCTTATAGATTTGATAATAACAAATAAAGTGGAAAGTATACCCTATTGGGACGTAGTTCCCTGCCCAATTGCAGACCACGAGCTGAACATTGCTATGCTAAACATAAACAAGCCCAAAAGGAAGCCTCTCTTCAAGACATTCCGGTGTCTAAAAAATTACTCCCCTGATATCTTTTGTGAAACATTAATCAACAACACAAATGTACTTAATAGAATTAAATACACAGATAACGTTGATTTGCAGGTTGAGATTCTAACAAAAGTCTTCCTTGAATGCTTAGATAGTTGTGCACCCATTGTAACAAGAAAAATAACCCGCCCCTCAGCCCCCTGGATAACTAATGACATCAAAGAGGCAATGCAAATCAGAAATCAAATACAAAAAGAGCTAAAAATGAATATATATGATATGACTCTCCGAGAACGTTTAAAACAGAAAAGAAACGTGTCAGATCTCTCATCAGTGTAAGTAAAAAAGACTTTTACAAAAAACAATTTAATGACTCTAGACATGATACAGCAGCAACATGGAAAGTGATAAGAAGCATGATACCAAATGAAAAGAGTACCTCAGAAAGTTATGAAAATATTACGGAGTTGAAAGACAAAGCGGAAAACTTTAATAACTATTTTGCTAACGTTGGCAAAAATACATATGAAAAAACTCAAGAAAACATCAACTCAGTGAATATGAGTAATTGCTTAAATGACAATTCTCCCAGTGTAAACACAAGAGAGTACTTCAAGATAAATCCTATCGATTGTGCTACCCTAATTCTTACCATAAAGAGCCTAAGAAACTCTGGCTCTTATGGTTCAGATGGTATACCATTTCAGTTCATCAAAGATGCTCTACCCATGATTGCATCCTATATTCTAACTATTATGAACACTTCCATTGTTACTAAAAAGTTTCCTGACTCTTGGAAAATATCACATGTAATACCTCTGCATAAAAAGGGGGACGAG
>JAXCGZ010018878.1:235000-237500 GCA_037179515.1 Halocaridina rubra
TAGTGATACTTATCATACCTGTCCTTAAAACTATGGATTGAGATGGCATTAACTACCTCCTCGCTTAGCCAATTCCAATTATCAACTACTCTTACACTGAAAAAGTGTTTCCTTACATCCTGCAAAGAAGTTTTCTTACGAAACTTCAAACTATGACCTCTAGTTCTAGAGCCTGCCATATCAAAATATCGATCCCTATCCACTCTATCATAACCATGAAGGAATTTATAGACTGTCACCATATCCCCCCTCACTCTTCTAGCTTCGAGTGATGGTAAGTCTAATTCCCTCAGCCTCTCATCATAACTGAGATTGCCTATTTCTGGCACCAGTTTCGTGGCATGTCTTTGAACTTTTTCAAGCTTAGCTATGTGCTTTTTCAAGTGCGGATTCCAAAAGGGGGCTGCATATTCGAGTCTTGGCCTCACATAGGTTACATAAATATTTCTCAACATTTCCTTGTCCATGTGCCTGAAGGCTACCCTTACATTTGATAAGAATGCATATGCTGCCCTTACTATGCCATTTATATGTATTTCTGGAGACAAATCTGCCAGTATGTTTACTCCTAGATCTCTCTCATTTTCTGTCTCTTGAAGTTGTACTCCAGCCACCGAGTAGTCAAGCTTAGGCCTTCTTGCACTTGTACCCATTCTCATTACCTTACATTTTAAAGTAATGAATTTCATTAGCCACTTTTCTGACCACTCATGCAGATTACTTAGATCCTCCTGAAGTTCTCTACCATTGTTCTCGTTTTTTACTTTCTTCACAATCTTTGCATCATCTGCAAACATATTCATGAATGAATTTACAGACTCTGGTAGGTCATTTACATATAGAAGGAACAAAAGTGGCCCTAAAACTGAACCCTGTGGAACTCCACTACTAACTCTTCTCCATTCAGGCACTGAGTGTCTTACTCTAACCCTCTGTTCCCTTCCTTCTAAGTAAGTTTTTATCCATTCCAAAACATTTCCACCTATTCTAGCCATTGATTGCAGCTTCCTAATAAGTCTCCCATGTGGAACAGTGTCAAACGCTTTCTGGAAGTCTAGGAATATGCAATCTGCCCATCCCTCTCTTTCCTGTAAGATTTGGCTTACCTCATCATAAAATTCTAATAAGTTTGTTACCGTTGATCTACCTTCTCTGAAGCCATGTTGCCTCACTGACAAAAAGTTGAAGGATTCCAAGTGAAGAGAGATATGTTTCCTTAGTAGTTTCTCCATAAGTTTGCAAACTATGCTGGTCAAGGAAACTGGTCTATAGTTCAGAGCCGTATCCCTCCTTCCCTTTTTGAAGATAGGTATCACATTTGCTTGTTTCCAGCATCTTGGAATCTCCCCCGACTCCAGTGACTCCTTAAATATGATACTTAGTGCCACTGATATTGTGTTAGCGCATTTTTTAAGCACATGAGGGGATATGTCATCAGGACCTGTAGCTTTATGAACATCTAAATCCATCAGCGCTTTGCATACCTCGGGGGGGTGTGTGTGTGTGTGTGTGTGTGTGTGTGTGTGTGTGTGTGTGTGTGTGTGTGTGTGTGTGATTACCTAATTGTGATTACCTAATTGTGTTTACGGGAAAGAGCCCAAAGCTCGTATCTTCCCGTCTCCTGATCGGTTCCATTTTTAGACTTAGTGATATTTATCATACCTGTCCTTAAAACTATGGATTGAGATAGCATTAACTACCTCCTCGCTTAGCGAATTCCAATTATCAACTACTCTTACACTGAAAAAGTATTTCCTTACATCCTGCAAACAAGTTTTCTTCCGAAGCTTCAAACTATGACCTCTAGTTCTAGAGCCAGCCATATCGAAATATCGATCCCTATCCACTCTATCATAACCATGAAGGAATTTAAAGACTGTCACCATATCCCCCCTTACTCTTCTAGCTTCGAGTGATGGCAAGTCTAATTCCCTCAGCCTCTCATCATAACCGAGATTGCGTATTTCTGGCACCAGTTTCGTGGCATGTCTTTGAACTTTTTCAAGCTTAGCTATGTGCTTTTTCAAGTGCGGATTCCAAAAGGGGGCTGCATATTCGAGTTTTGGCCTCACATAGGTTACATAAATATTTCTGAACATTTCCTTGTCCATGTGCCTGAAGGCTACCCTTACATTTGATAAGAATGCATATGCTGCCCTTACTACGCCATTTATATGTATTTCTGGAGACAAATCTGCCAGTATGTTTACTCCTAGATCTCTCTCATTTTCTGTCTCTTGAAGTTGTACTCCAGCCACCGAGTAGTCAAGCTTGGGCCTTCTTGCACTTGTGTGTGTGTGTGTGTGTGTGTGTGTGTGTGTGTGTGTGTGTGTGTGTGTGTGTGTGTGTGTGTGTGTGTGTGTGTGTGTGTGTGTGTGTGTGTGTGTGTGTGTGTGTGTGTGTGTGTGTGTGTGTGTGTGTGTGAAATCCTATTTATTTATTTGCCGGTTTTAAATTTACTTACTTCAAGGATGTACTAAGGAAACATTAGTGGCTTCTG
>JAXCGZ010018878.1:242500-252500 GCA_037179515.1 Halocaridina rubra
GAGGGTTCGCGCCCCGTCACGGTGTGAGGATAGCAAGGGCATGCACTCAGGGTAACGATTACATCTGCCAAAACAAGTCCTTCGCAAGAAGGCAACCGTCCTAGTCCTTAGTAGAAAAGGGAGTCCGTGACGTAAAACCTGAACAACAAAAATGAATAAAATGATTGATTGATTCGATTTTACGTCACGGACTCCATTTTCTGCCAAGGGCTAGGACGATTGCCTTCTTGCGAAGAACTTGTTTTGGCAGATGTAATCGTCACCCCGAGTGCATGCCCTTGCTAACCTTAGACCATGGCGTGGCGCGAACCCTCGACCTGACGTCTCAAAGTCGCAGACGCTGCCGCTTTGCCATGGTGACTACACTGTATAAATACATAAAATAAGGATAGTTAATGATATATATGATATATAAAGATAGTTTTGAACTATAATAATGGATGAATTAGGAAGAGAGATAGGAGAGGATAATAAAGTTGGTCACAGAAGTGAAAGGAATTAACTAAAAGTTTAAACAAGTAGAACAGTTCGGAAAATAAGACTTTTTGTTTTTTTGGTGAAGGCTTGTTATAAAGGCTAAAGCTTAGAATTTTTTTTTTTTATTAATATATTTTCTTCTAGGTTTTCACTTTATAAAACAAGAAAAATGAAGTGAATAATGAGAATTAAGAGGAATTAGTAGTAGTAGTAGTAGTAGTAGTAGTAGTAGTAGTAGTAGAATAAAAACAAGTAAAAGAAGAAGAAGACAAAGAATAAGAGGCTGCCATTGCATGCCAGTCACATTTCATGACAATGACAATGACATCTGTATCCATAAACAAAAAAGAGTCATGACAATAATAAATCAATCAATTCATTCCATTTTTAGATGTGTTTAAACGTGATTTCTCGTGAAAGATGACGTACTAGCAGTTGTATTATTATTATTATTATTATTATTATTATTATTATTATTATTATTATTATTATTATTATTATTGTTATTATGATTATTATTATTATTATTTCTATTATTATTATTATTATTATTATTATTATTATTATTATTTTTATTATTATTATTATTATTATTTTATAATATAATATATATATATATATATATATATATATATATATATATACACACACACACACACACACACACGAGGCATTTTTCTCCTTCTATTGGGAGTGGCTGAGTCAAGGCAAAATACCCTGACTCATTGGGGAGAGAAAATACAGAGGAGGGAATTCCCAGTCCCCTCTCTCCACCCAATATAGTCAACTTTTACGACAAGCAGGGAAACACTGAGGAAATATTCTAGCCCCCTCCCTCAGGGGGAATATATATATATATATATATATATATATATATATATATATATATATATATATATATATATATATATAGAGAGAGAGAGAGAGAGAGAGAGAGAGAGAGAGAGAGAGAGAGAGAGAGAGAGAGAGAGAGAACTTACCGCTCCAGCCACGGCCGAGGCGACTTCGGAACTGAGTCCACATCCCATGATTCTTGGCTTAGATTTCGGTTTCCTTTATATTTTGTCTTTTTCCTTTGCTCTTTTTCTATTTAATGCAACTTTTTTTTTTTATCTTTTTTTATCTAGTTGTTTATTTTTTTTTATTCTTCACTATTATTTTTCTTTATTTTTCGTCTCTTTATTACTTTTTGTTTATTTCCATTTTTTGTTAATGTTGTTTATGCTTATTATTGTATTGTTACTTTTTTTTATCTTTTGTGCGTCTATTATTTAGCGATATTTTTATGCATTTTTTTCATAATTATCATAAATTATTTTATATTCTTTTAGTGTATCACTTTTTTTTATATTTTTTTTTTCACTATTTCCTAATCACTTTTATATTTTTTTACCTTTTTTTCAGTTCATATATATATTTTATTAATGTTTATTCACCATTTTTTTTATTTATCACTATTTTCCTTCACATTATAATAAAATTTCTCTTATTTCCAACATTTTTTTTTTATTTTGTTTGGTTATCCGTTTTTTTCCTCTATTTAAGACTTTTGTTTTAATATAATGTTTTTAATTATTTATTGTCATTTTTTTATTTATTCATTTTCTGTTTCCATTTATCATAGATTTCACTATTATGCTGCCTATTCTGAAATGCTATGTTCACATGTTTTAGAAGGTGATGATAATAATAATAGTTGTTATTATTATTATTATTATTTTGAAAATAATAATAATAATAATAATAATAATAATAATAATAATAATAATAATAATAATAATAATAATAATAATAATATGAATAAATCTACGGTCTCATTATGTAATATTTCAATAATATTTATTTTTTATGATTCAGAGGTTCTCTAACCTGGGTTCTCGAACCCCTAGGGGACCGCAGGTAGATTTCCAGGGGTACTTAGATAGCTCACGAAAAAATATTTGATACAGAAATTCATTATAAATTGCTTTTGATGTCGATGCTACTGCTTAAGTAAAGTCGATATACTTTCAATGAGGAGCTGAGCTTCCTCTGCCTCCCATACTTCATTCTCTTTTATTCTGTAGTTACCTGATTGAAAAAAAAATTGCTTTACAGAAGCTCGAAAAGTATTTCAATTTGTTTTCAAATTACTTTAGGGAGAATTGAAGTTTCACTACATACATACATACATACATACATACATACATACATACATACATACATACATGCATGCATGTATACATGCATACATACATACATACATACATGCACGCACGCTCGCACGCACGCAAGCGCACACAAACACACACACTAGAACTAGAGGTCATAGTTTGAAGCTTCGTAAGAAAACTTGTTTGCAGGATGTAAGGAAATACTTTTTCAGTGTAAGAGTAGTTGATAATTGGAATTCGTTAAGCGAGGAGGTAGTTAATGCTATCTCAATCCATAGTTTTAAGGACAGGTATGATAAGTATCACTAAGTCTAAAAATGGAACCGATCAGGAGACGGGAAGATACGAGCTTTGGGCTCTTTCCCGTAAACACAATTAGGTAATCACAATTAGGTAATCACACACACACACACACACATATGCATTCTTATCAAATGTAAGGGTAGCCTTCAGGCACATGGACAAGGAAATGTTCAGAAATATTTATGTAACCTGTGTGAGGCCAAAACTCGAATATGCAGCCCCCTTTTGGAATCCGCACTTGAAAAAGCACTTAGCTAAGCTTGAAAAAGTTCAAAGACATGCCACGAAACTGGTGCCAGAAATACGCAATCTCGGTTATGATGAGAGGCTGAGGGAATTAGACTTGCCATCACTCGAAGCTAGAAGAGTAAGGGGGGATATGGTGACAGTCTTTAAATTCCTTCATGGGTATGATAGAGTGGATAGGGATCGATATTTCGATATGGCTGGCTCTAGAACTAGAGGTCATAGTTTGAAGCTTGGTAAGAAAACTTGTTTGCAGGATGTAAGGAAATACTTTTTCAGTGTAAGAGTAGTTGATAATTGGAATTGGCTAAGCGAGGAGGTAGTTAATGCTATCTCAATCCATAGTTTTAAGGACAGGTATGATAAGTATCACTAAGTCTAAAAATGGAACCGATCAGGAGACGGGAAGATACGAGCTTTGGGCTCTTTCCCGTAAACACAATTAGGTAATCACACACACATCATAGTTTGAAGCTTGGTAAGAAAAGTTCTTCGCAGTATGTAAGGAAATACTTTTTCAGTGTAAGAGTAGTTGATAATTGGAATTGGCTAAGCGAGGAGGTAGTTAATGCTATCTCAATCCATAGTTTTAAGGACAGGTATGATAAGTATCACTAAGTATAAAATGGAAGCGATGAGGAGACGGGAAGATACGATCTTTGGGCTCTTTCCCGTAAACACAATTAGGTAATCACAATTAGTTAATCACACACACACACACACACACACACACACACACACACACACACACACACACACATATATATATATATATATATATATATATATATATATATATATATATATATATATATAAGACGAAAGAAAACTGACAGTGACATTGTCCAACAAGTGCAGATAATGCCAGTATTGCATATACAGCCTTTGGCACCATGACAGTACGTGTAAAACTGTGACATATAAACAAACATCAAAAGATTTAACTGATGCAGATTATTTTCATATCCAGAACACTTTCTCACATCAGAAAATGAGTGACCATATTGCCCTTTCTGGCACGCCAGAAGGGTTGATAAGGTCACTTTCTGGTGAATTTTTGGCCCTTCAAAATAAATTTTCATTTACACTATTAAAGGTTATTTTTCCTTTACAAAGGAAAAATTAAATTCCAGATGCTTTTGCATCTGTCATGGACATCTTGTGCATTACAATCACACTAAACACCTCTAGCCAGCCTCATAGCGAGGTTACCCGATTCCTGGAAATTTCCTCGATACAGTCAGGGTATTTCCTTAGACATACCTAATTCGAGGAAATTTCCTCGATAAATTCACGGTATTTCCTAAGACAGACCTGATTCGAGGAAATTTCCTCATGTCATTCTTTTGCTTTAAAATACTTATTGAGACAAATTGAAAAACTATTGGTCTATATCCATAATATTCCCAATATTATACAGATTATTTCGGTTTCTTATCATCATGTAAAAGTACAGTATTTTATAAGTGAGACTTAATACTAACAAGTCACAACACTCCCCATCTCTATTTCTCTTTGCTTTGTTTCTTCGTGCCCAGGCCCGATGAAGGCAATTTACCTCGCCCATCCTGGTGTCACACTTAAAAAAAAAAAAAAAAAAAAATATATATATATATATATATATATATATATATATATATATATATATATATATATATATATATATATATATATATATTGATTGATTGATTGATTGATTGCAGCAGTAGCAATGTACATTGAACTAGTCTTACTATATTACAATTCCATATTCAGTGTCAGATTAATGGGGGTTATGGGGAGATCGTTTTATAGCTCGGGGGTACTTAACGAGAAAAAGTTGAGAACCCCTGTTTTTATATTCTGCAAAGGCGGTTTTTACATTGGTCACATGGTGTCACTGGTTTTCACGAGCTTATCGGAGGTTATTGTGAGGGTTTGGCCCAGTAATTTATAGGTAGATGTCTATTCTAACACTAACCTTCTCCAGATCACTAGGAGGTGCAAACACTATTACTACCACCAAGCGTGTCTATCCTCACGCCAATAGTGGAGTCAACAAGATCCCGGGAGATTCTTAGCACCCCTCTATGCTGGGTACTGAGGGCCATAAGCTGTGGACCTTCCATAAGTATGGCAAATTTGAGGAAAAAGAGACAATTAAAAACAGCTATGGGGTATTGTGACTTGTCAAATGTAATGGGATACGCCAGAATATTCGGTGTAGATGTAGGCATAAGAAAAGAACCATGCCTGAAGGAAGACCCAACCTGGAGCTGTCTGGACCAGTCCTAGTGGAATCCGTAGTACCTTCAGTCGTAGTATTGCAACGGGCGGCTGTGCCATGACCAACCTACTAATCATAACTAGATAAGTATGTGTGTTCGCACGCCTACGTGTAAGTTTATTTGTGCGCGTGTGTGTGCTTGTGTGTGTGCATAAGTGTGTAATCTGACATTTCCCTATATAGTATATATATCTTTTCACTTAACTGCATTTTTCTCTTGACATTTCTACCCACGTGGTTTATCTAACTTTGGCTGTAACCTATATCAAATATGCAGAAGAAGAAGAAGAAGAAGAAGAAGAAGAAGAAGAAGAAGAAGAAGAAGAAGAAGAAGAAGAAGAAGAAGAAGAAGAAGAAGAAGAAGAAGAAGAAGAAGAAGAAGAAGGAGGAGGAGGAGTAGAAGGAATTTTTTCAAAAAAAATTCTTTTTTACTTCACGTTATTATTATTATTATTATTATTATTATTACTATATATTATTATTATTATTATTATTATTATTATCATTAACAGCCAAGGTATATGTATGTATATATCATTATTAGCCCTTTAACGGGATCTTTTCCCCATATCCATATGGAGTCGCTGTATCGCAAAAGCGTCTTTGAGACTGACAGCATTGACTCAAAATTTTATACAGCCAGGTACCCTTTCTTACACCAACCCTCCTGATCCAAGCTTGAGAGAGAGAGAGAGAGAGAGAGAGAGAGAGAGAGAGAGAGAGAGAGAGAGAGAGAGAGAGAGAGAGAGAGAGAGAGAATGGATTTATTAAATTGAATGATTTTGTATATTAATATTATTAGATTTCTTTGAAAAAATCATGGCTCTACTGAAGAATCACCCCTCCCTTCAAACTGAACGTAACCTAGGGGACCTCTGGTCTAAGGCTGCATAGGGGCGAACTTATATTCCCCTTCCAATGAAATGGTCCCGTCCAACCCCCCCCCCCCCACCGTTCCCTCCACTCAGTAAATTTTAAGATTAAATATAGGCGACGAAAATAAAACATATGAAAAATATAAAAGAATGAAAAACAAATATGTAAAGAAAGAAAGAAAGAAAGAAAGAAAGAAAGAAATATATAGATAAATAAATAAATAAATAAATAAATAAAGAAAGAAAGAAAGAAAGAAAGAAATAAATGAATAAATTATTTAATCAATTTACGAAACAAAGAAGAAAGAAACTTTTACATGATCAAAAGTCTTCGAGTTGATAAATCAGCGTTAATAATAGCAAGATTCTCTCTCTCTCTCTCTCTCTCTCTCTTTAGAAATGATAGAAAAAGAAAGAAGAAAAAGCATTGAAGTAATAAATGAACTAGCGTGCAAATAATAGCAATAAATAATGTAAATTATAGTAATGCAGCTGAAAGAGGAGAAAGAGAGAGAAAGAGAGAGAGAGAGAGAGAGAGAGAGAGAGAGAGAGAGAGAGAGAGAGAGAGAGAGAGAGAGAGAGAGAGAGAGAGAGAGAGAGAGCAAAACAATGATACAATAGCAGTAATACATTATAAACTCAGAGAAATCAATAGATGAAGGGCAGCCTTAAAGAGAGAGAGAGAGAGAGAGAGAGAGAGAGAGAGAGAGAGAGAGAGAGAGAGAGAGAGAGAGAGAGAGAGAGCAATTTTACAATATTAGAAATGCATAATATAAATATGCAAATCAATAAATGAAGGGTGTATACTGAAAGAGCAAGAGATAGATAGATAGATAGATAGAGAAAGAAAGAGCGAGAGAGCGAGAGAGAGAGAGAGAGAGAGAGAGAGAGAGAGAGAGAGAGAGAGAGAGAGAGAGAGAGAGAGAGAGAGAGAGAGAGAGAGAGAGAGAGCAATTTTACAATATTAGAAATGCATAATATAAATATGCAAATCAATAAATGAAGGGTGTATACTGAAAGAGCAAGAGATAGATAGATAGATAGATAGAGAAAGAAAGAGCGAGAGAGCGAGAGAGAGAGAGAGAGAGAGAGAGAGAGAGACTATGAAAACAAATATGTTTGTGCCTCTCTCTTCTATGTATATCAGTCTCTCTCTCTCTCTCTCTCTCTCTCAGTACTATGACAAATAGAACCATGTTTTAGGAAGGGGGAGGGATTGTCAATTGTGCAAATTTAGCACAAATTTTTCATGAAATTCCCCCTTATTACGTTTATTACGAGTTTTTGTCATATAATTCTGTTTTATTCTTTATTTCAGATATGATGTTTTCGTGTGTTTTAACAATTTACTGAAATGTTTACTACTTTTCTCTCTGTTATGATATCATGCTTTGTTTATATATATATATATATATATATATATATATATATATATATATATATATATATATATATATATATATATATATATATATATATATATATATATATATATATATATATATATATATATATATATATATATATATATATATATATGTGTGTGTGTGTGTGTGTGTGTGTGTGTGTGTGTGCGTGTGTGTGTGTGTGTGTGATAAGAAAATGCCCATTAAAAAAACCGCGAGAACAATATTTAAAGTACTTCTTAATTTCGTGACCTAACTTGGTCATCTCAGAATATTTTGAGAAGGTGACCAGCTTAGGTCATGAAATTGATGAATACTTCGATTTTTATTTCCTTTCATTATGCCTTTTCCTACCATTTGTTATTCGTGTATGTATATATATATGTATATATATATATATATATATATATATATATATATATATATATATATATATATATATATATATATATATATGAGCAATTTTTCCCTTATAAGGGGAATGGCTGAGTCAAGGCATAGTACTCTGACTCTTTGGGAATAGAAAATGCAGAAAAAAAGATGCCCAGTCCCCTCGCTCCGCCCCATTTATTCGACTCTTACGACTCGCAGGGGAACATGGAGGAAGTATTCTAGCCCCTCCCTTGTGTGTGTGTTATATATATATATATATATATATATATATATATATATATATATATATATATATATATATATATATATATATATGAATATGAGTGTGACACTGCGATAGGCAAAAAAAACTGCCCTCATCAGTAAAGGCCCGGACACGAGTATTTAGACGAAGGAAAAGAAAAAGGTTTTGGACAAGGTAGAGATGAGGTAATGATACACAAAGGAAAAGGACAGACTGAAAAAACAGTCAAAGTTCAGAGGACTTAGAGATAAGGAGGAATAGGCCGTGAGATGACGATAGATCTGCTTTTTGAAGGATGAAAGGTCATAATAATTTGGAAAGACAGAAGGAGAAAGAGAGTTCCAGAGTCTAGAAGTAGATGGTTAGAAACAGTTGCTGCACCGACTAATCCGAGAGCTACAAATCTCCACACAGTACCTTTGGAGACGAGGCCGTTTGCTGAGTGTTATGTGACCTCGGCAGTGGGGGAGGAATTAAACTCGCCAACTTATCAGAGCAGTGATGGAAGCGATAGAAAAGAGAAAGGGAAGATACCTTACGGCGAAGAGAGAGTGAATCCAGACTAGAAGTAAGATAAGGATCATTATTGAGTCTGACTGCCTTAGATTCAACCCTATCAAGGAGAGAAATATAAAAAAGCACCCCAGATTTGTGAGCAGTATTCTAAGCAGGGACGGATAAGACCTATATAGATTATAAGTAACTGGGAGGAGGAAAAGTAATGACGAAAAGGAATATAAACCCCAATTTTTTGGACGCGGATTTAGATATTTGGATTATATGATTCCTCCAAGACAAGTTATAGGCTAAAAGGATTCCAGACATGTTGACAGAATTACGAGGGTAAATTTCGTTAGTTTCGATGACAATAGGGCTATCAGGAGAAAAAGATAGAGAGATAGCCAGAAACTGTCTTGAAGGCATTAAATTTAACTAAATTTTAGGTGCGCCACTCGAATACCTTCTACAAAGTGGAGTTGAGAGTAGAAGAAAGGGTGATACGAGACTGATTACGTGTAGCGGATGAAGGTTGAAAAGAAAAGGCAGAGGAAAAATTAAGGGTAGGATCGTCGGCAAAGGCGTGAAGAAGAGAGGAAGATGGGGACTGTAAGAGATCATTGATGAAGTGAAGGAACAGAGTAGGTGAAAAAACATAGCCCTGTGGAACACCACTGGTAACAGAGAATGGGATAGATGTTGCACCTTTAACAACTACAGATATAAAACGGTCAGTAAGAAATCTGGAAATCAGAGAACAGAGAGAAGGGGTAAAACCATAGGCAGGGAGTTTGGCCAACAGAGCCTTGTGCCAGACTCTGTCAAAAGCCTTAGAGATATCAAAGGCGACGACAAAGGATTCCCCATAGTAACTAAGAGAAGATCACCATGCATGAGTAAGATAGAACAGAAGGTCACTAGTGGATCTTGCCTTGTGGAAGCTGTTCTGGTGATCGGAGATAAGCGAGTTAGATTCAGTGCGTTTCTATATGTGATCATTGAGTAAAGTTTCGAAAACTTTAGCGATAGAAGATTTTAGGGCAATAGGTCGGTAGTTTGAAGGAATAGAGCGGTCATCCTTCTTAGGAACTGGTTGAACTGGAGCATGCTTCCAAGAATGAAGGATAGATACTGGTTGA
>JAXCGZ010018878.1:270000-298289 GCA_037179515.1 Halocaridina rubra
ATGGAGAAGAGGATAGGACCAAGTACTGATCCCTGTGGAACACTGAATGATAAATTTTTTGGCATAGAGATAATGTTGTTAAGACGTATAGACTGTTTGCGATTAGATAGATACTCTCTAAATCAGCTCGGATCAATATTTAGGTTAGTACATTTACTTATAAGAATTTCATGGTTTACACTGTCGAAGGCTTTTGACAAATCCAATAATACAAGCAGAGATATATTTTTCATATCTATATTATTATAGATACTATTTGTAACTTTGAGCAGTGCAGTTTCCGTCGAGAGTTTCGGTCTGAAACCATGTTGGTTTATAGATAATAGTCTATTTAACTCTAAATATGACATAAGTTGGCATGCAACAATTTTTTCTAATATTTTAGAGAAAATGGGTAGCAGGGAAATGGGACGATAGTTTGTCACATCTTCTCTGTCCCTCTTTTTATGCAGAGGTATTACATGTGATTTTTTTCCAAGAGTTAGGAAACTTTTTAGTAACAATGGAAGTGTTCATAATAGTTAGAATATAAGATACAATCATGGGTAGAGCATCTTTGATGAACTGAAATGGTATACCATCTGGACCATAAGAGCCAGAGTTTCTTAGGCTCTTTATTTTAAGAATTAGGGTAGCACAATCGATAGGATTTATCTTGAAGTACTCTCTTGTGTTTACACTGGAAGAATTGTCATTTAAGCAATTACTCATATTCACTGAGTTGATGTTTTCTTGTGTTTTCTCATATGTATTTTTGCCAACGTTAGCAAAATAGTTATTAAACTTTTCCACTTTGTCTTTCAACTCCGTAATATTTTCATAACTTTCTGAGGTAGTCTTTTCATTTGGTATCATGCTTCTTATCACTTTCCATGTTGCTGCTGTATCATGTCTAGAGTCATTAAATTGTTTTTTTGTAAAAGTCCTTTTTACTTACATTGATGAGAGATCTGACACGTTTCTTTTCTGTTTTATAACGTTCTCAGAGAGTCATATCACATCTATTTATTTTCAGCTCTTTTTGTATTTGATTTCTGATTTGCATTGCCTCTTTGATGTCATTAGTTAGCCAGGGGGCTGAGGGGCGGGTTATTTTTCTTGTTACAATGGGTGCACAACTATCTAAACATTCACCAAAAACTTTTGTTAGAATCTCAACCTGCAAATCGACGTTATCTGTGTTTTTAATTCTATTAAGTACATTTGTGTTGTTGATGAATGTTTCACAAAAGATATCAGGGGAGTAATTTTTTTTGACACCGGAATGTCTTGAAGAGAGGCTTCCTTTTGGGCTTGTTTATGTTTAGCATAGCAATGTTCAGCTCGTGGTCTGCAATTGGGCAGCGAACTACGTCGTAAGAGAGAGAGAGAGAGAGAGAGAGAGAGAGAGAGAGAGAGAGAGAGAGAGAGAGAGAGAGAGAGAGAGAGAGAGAGAGTACACATCTATATTTTTCTTTTCTTTTCTCCTCATTCTTTTCAATCGGGAAGGCATTTTTGTTATTATTATTATTTTTATTATTATTATTATTATTATTATTATTATTATTATTATTATTATTATTATTATTATTGCCACGGTGGCAGAGCGGTATAACTTGCGACTTTGATTCGTCAAGTCTTGGATTCGCGGACCACCATACTCTGAGGTTATAAAGGACATTCACTCAGGGTAACGGTAGCACTTGCCAAAACCAAAGTCCTTCTCAAGAAGGCACCGCCTAAGCCCTGAGTAGAAAAGGGAGTCCGTGGTGTAAAACCGATCACATTATTATTATTATTATTATTGTTATTATTATTATTATGATTGTTATTATTATTATTATTATTATTATTATTATTATTATCATTATTATTATTATTATTATTATTATTATTATTATCATTATTATTATTATTATTATTAATTTGTGTGTCTTAACACCTGAGGAAGGGGGGCTCGAATAAGGAGTGGAGAGACAAATGCTGGAAAAGGTATAGGAGGAGAAAAAACATAAATGCCTGGCAAACCTACAAAAGAGCAAGAAATGACTACCTAAGTAAAAGGAGAGAGGCAGAGAGAGACTATGAGAGGGACATCACCAGGAAGGCTAAAGAAAATCCCAAGCTTTTCCACAGCTTTATCAGAGGAAAACTGAAGGTAAAAGAACAGGTTTTAAGGCTAAAGAGAGCGGATGGAAGCATCACTGAGACGGATGAAGAGATCTGCAAAGAATTGAACAAGGAGTTTCAGTCAGTATTTACAGTAGAAAATACCCCACCCCCTCAGATTGCAGTGATAGAAGGTCAAGGGCCGGTATTAGAGAACATCAACCTTACAGCCACAGAGGTATGCAAAGCGCTGATGGATTTAGATGTTCATAAAGCTACAGGTCCTGATGACATATCCCCTCATGTACTTAAAAAATGCGCAAACACAATATAATTGGCACTAAGTATCATATTTAAGGAGTCACTGGAGTCGGGGGAGATTCCAAGATGCTGGAAACAAGCAAATGTGATACCTATCTTCAAAAAGGGAAGGAGGGATACGGCTCTGAACTATAGACCAGTTTCCTTGACCAGCATAGTTTGCAAAGTTATGGAGAAACTACTAAGGAAACATATCTCTCTTCACTTGGAATCCTTCAACTTTTTGTCAGTGAGGCAACATGGCTTCAGAGAAGGAAGATCAACAGTAACAAACTTATTAGAATTTTATGATGAGGTAAGCCAAATCTTAAAGGAAAGAGAGGGCTGGGCAGATTGCATATTCCTAGACTTCCAGAAAGCGTTTGACACTGTTCCACATGGGAGACTTATTAGGAAGCTGCAATCAATGGCTAGAATAGGTGGAAATGTTTTAGAATGGATAAAAACTTACTTAGAAGGAAGGGAACAGAGGGTTAGAGTAAGACACTCAGTGTCTGAATGGAGAAGAGTTAGTAGTGGAGTTCCACAGGGTTCAGTTTTAGAGCCACTTTTGTTCCTTGTATATGTAAATGACCTACCAGAGTCTGTAAATTCATTCATGAATATGTTTGCAGATGATGCAAAGATTGTGAAAGTAAAAAACGAGAACAATGGTAGAGAACTTCAGGAGGATCTAAATAATCTGCATGAGTGGTCAGAAAAGTGGCTAATGAAATTCAATGCTTCAAAATGTAAGGTAAGGAGAATGGGTACAAGTGCAAGAAGGCCCAAGCTTGACTACTCGGTGGCTGGAGTACAACTTCAAGAGACAGAAAATGAGAGAGATCTAGGAGTAAACATACTGGCAGATTTGTCTCCAGAAATACATATAAATGGCATAGTAAGGGCAGCATATGCATTCTTATCAAATGTAAGGGTAGCCTTCAGGCACATGGACAAGGAAATGTTCAAAAATATTTATGTAACCTATGTGAGGTCCAAACTCGAATATGCAGCCCCCTTTTGGAATCCGCACTTGAAAAAGCACATAGATAAGCTTGAAAAAGTTCAAAGACATGCCACGAAACTGGTGCCAGAAATACTCAATCTCAGTTATGATGAGAGGCTGAGGGAATTAGACTTACCATCACTCAAAGCTAGAAGAGTGAGGGGGGATATGGTGACAGTCTTTAAATTCCTTCATGGTTATGATAGAGTGGATAGGGATCGATATTTTGATATGGCTGGCTCTAGAACTAGAGGTCATAGTTTGAAGCTTGGTAAGAAAACTTCTTCGCAGGATGTAAGGAAATACTTTTTCAGTGTAAGAGTAGTTGATAATTGGAATTGGCTAAGCGAGGAGGTAGTTAATGCTATCTCAATCCATAGTTTTAAGGACAGGTATGATAAGTATCACTAAGTCTAAAATGGAACCGATGAGGAGACGGGAAGATACGAGCTTTGGGCTCTTTCCCGTAAACACAATTAGGTAATCACACACACACACACACATATAACTCAGGGTAACGATTACATCTGCTAAAACAAGTCCTTTGCAAGAAGGCAACCGTCCTAGCCCTTGGTAGAAAAGGGAGTCCGTGACGTAAAACTGTAAATATATATATATATATATATATATATATATATATATATATATATATATATATATATATATATATATATATATATATATATATATATTATATATATATATATATATATATATATATATATATATATATATATATATATATATATATATATATATATATATATGCACGTTCAAGTTTTCGTGCTAATAATTAGTTTTTCCAGTTTAATTAAATAATGATTAGCGCGTTGATTAAAACATTCTTGTGTGTGTTTGTTTTTCTTATCACATCCAAATGTTAAAAAAATGAACATTGCTGGAAGTCATGCAAGTCCATTGTCCGATTCCAGTTATTTGATTGTGGTTTGATCTTCCTAAAATTAACATATTCCCCCCCCCCCTCTCTGATAGTATGTTCATTATTCTTTTTTTGTCCTTTAGCTCAAGCTTAATTTGTTAACAAGAAATCATACCCATTGTTCGATTCCATCCATATGGCGCAAGCTTGGTATTCGTAAAATTCATAAAATTGCTATGGCCTGGCTTCCGTTTTTCGATTCCCGTTTTTTTTTTTTTTACTCATTCTTGGTATTCGTAAAAGCTAATGAGTGATCATTGATTACAAATTATTTTACACATTGCGCGATTCCAGTCATTAGGAGCTGGCGTGGTCTTAGTAAATTTATAAATGACTAAGACTGTAACGATGGCAATCCTTAACTGATTACAGATATTTGGCACAATATCGGTCGTAGTCAATGCCAGTCATTTTAGGTACGGGATGGAATGCATACGATGAGTTTCATTAGAAGCAAGATAACTTTATAGCTGATTTTTATCATAGAGAGAGAGAGAGAGAAACATGTTACGTTGTGGAGTCCGTTCATTCATTACCTGAAATATAGCAAATTTAATATCCCCTAAAAAGATTTTTTTTTCACTGATTAAAAGTTCATCTACATATAATGGTCATAATTCCCCCTTGTGTGGGGCTTGGCCGAGGCAAAGCAAATACCCATTCATATTTTTTTGCACTCAACACCAGCATATCCAATTTTCGAGCAAATACAATACCACTCTCCTAACATTTACTCTTGCTAGCTCAAAGGCAATATCATGAATTCTGAATGGAGTTTTTCTACCAGAATCTCCTGTATGCCTTGACTCATCACTTGAAGAAAATACAAAGGGGCTATTCCAAGTCCCCTTCCATCACCCCATTTAGTCTACTTTTACATCACTTTGGGGAACAGAGGCAATATTTCTGTTTCCCAATTAGAAGAATGAAAATTCTGGGGAAGAGAGAAGAGAAAATGGACTGAGGAAGGCAGTGGATGCCCAACTCCTCATACAGTGAGAAACGAATATATAAATATATAATTTCATGAAGAAGAAAAACTTCTTGAATACAAATTGTAATTAATTTTCCATCTTCTCTATTCAATACTCTCATTCCCAAGTTTACAAGGAGTCGATATTCCTGACTAGGGTCCTCCATAGTCCTTGGATTTGCATGTGATCTCTCAGGCCTTTCTTCGTTTCTGTCCTTTTTTAGATTAAGGGTTACAGGAATAACTGATATTTCCTAAAATTTAATATCTTTTTTAGTTTACACAAAGTATAGCACTACATCAAAATAAGCAAATAAAAACCTTGAAAATTCACTGTTTCCACAATACCAAACTAACCTTGAAGTTCAATGTCAGTTCATATGATGTACAAAATTAAATTTTTTTGCTTCTAGAAAAAAAAAAAAAACATCAAAACAGTATAATAAATAGAGATGTCGTAGGTAAATTTGATTTCATGGAAACGCAACTAAAACCTGTGGTTTACAGTTATTACAAATAGATTTCAAAGTATCCTTTTCTTTATAACCAAGATTAGTTCGAAAATTCTAATCCCTGATTATCCTAAACACCATTAAAAACTGCTAGATGAACCAAATTGAACAGAGTTTGGTATCTGTGTA
Organism: Halocaridina rubra; assembly: GCA_037179515.1. Taxonomy (NCBI): domain Eukaryota; kingdom Metazoa; phylum Arthropoda; class Malacostraca; order Decapoda; family Atyidae; genus Halocaridina; species Halocaridina rubra. The sequence goes on from JAXCGZ010018878.1 coordinate 275,952, forward strand.
AAAAATAAAATGGAGTATTGCTCAACATTGCTAATAAGCTACGAGATTTTATGTATTAAAAGACCTATTTTCAGTGTTGCATACTTTGAGAAGTAGTTAAATAATACCCTAAATACAAAGAACTTTTCAGAATGAACAAAAAGAGCATTACATAAAGAGCAAGAGAAAATAGTCTCAAAGCTCTTTAGGTAGACTAGCTGGAGAGTACATGAGCAGATCAAAGTTTTGAATACATTTACAACACATGTTGAGCTCTCCATATAGATCAGAACTTCACTGCATATTCAGCACCTCTAATTACATGGCTTCTGAGATTCATGGTACAATATCCGATCCACTGGGAAGGTTTAATTTGTTGGGAGTTTTAAACATAGAGAATATGTCTCTATTAGCTGGAAGTTTATATATAACAGGCAAAGTACAATTCTTCAGGTATCCTATAAGGAAAAGAACATGGAGGCGGCAAAACAGAAGCCTTCATATAATATTTTATTTTTCTTAGGGCAGCGAAAAATTCAGTTATACAAGACAGCATATTCTTTGTGCAGATGTTCACCCGTTGAAAGAGAAATTTGTCCAAGAGGCAAAATGTTTTCTTTGTCTATCTTTTTCAAAATTTTGGATATCTGAAACACGAGTATTTTGCAACAATTGCATGTGGATCTATAATCTCACACATGCTCTGTATATGTATACGTATATAGATAGACTTATGACTACATTGCCATAGATATTTGTTCTATTAGTGCAATGTATTTATATTTAGAAGACATACAGTTGTTTAGGAACGGGGTGCTGAGAGGTAGACATACAGTACACTGAGAAAGTGCAAGTGTCTGTATTTGTTGCATAACAAATCCTTAGGTAGACAGTGATTTGACATACGGTAATGACTCCTTAGGTAGACAATGATTTCATTAACACGAACTCTCATAAAAAAAAAAAGTTTATAATTTTCTTTAATATGTAATATATTTCCTACAGACTACTGTTTAGCATAAAATTAAAGGCATTCTATCATATTTACTTTCTCGTAAGTAATTTCTGTATAAAAATATACTGAAGACAAAAAATGTTTCGGCTTACTCCAAAACCACAGCTCACTGCAGTGTAGTGTATGTTGCTGATATTACATCAAACTAAATGATAACGGCTTTACAGTTTTCACCATTACAAATGTGATGGAACACTTTTCACCTTTACAAATGTAAAGGAACACTTTTCACCTTTACAAATGTGATGGAACACTTTTCACCTTTACAGATGTGATGGAAAACTTCTCACCTTTACAAATGTAAAGGAACACTTTTCACCTTTAAAAACATGATGGAACACTTTTCACCTTTACAAATGTGAAGGAACACTTTTCACCTTTACAAATGTAAAGGAAAACTTTTCCCTTTACAAATCTAAAGGAAAACTTTCCACCTCTACAAATGTAAAAAAAAAAAAATTTTTTCCTTTACGAATGTAAAGAAACACTTTTCACCTTTACATATATAAAGGAACACTTAATGTTCTTCATTGTTAGAAAAAGAAATTAATATTCTAGTTTATGCAGTACAATGAGAGTAATTTTTTTAAACCACGCCCCTGACCAACAAATATAACACAAACTATTGTGGCTCTGAACTAACAAGAATTCTTGTACGACTAATTACTGTAATTTTACACATTGCATACTTAGGAAACTTCTCAAAAAAGATCTTTTATGACAAATTGCAGACCAGTTATGACTTTATGAGTCACAGAAACTCACTCATTTATCATGTAAACTGTTATAATACAAAAGTTTTATGTTCTAATGTGTATCCGATACACAATAATAAAATATCCTAATAATATTTTTAACAACTAAAATATACATAGTATCACAATTTATAAACTTTCTACAAATACAGATCTTCTGTCTGTAAGCTACATAGGACAGGTTCACTGTACACATTATACAAATGACTAATAAACAAACCACATAGGAGAAGAGTCAAACAAACTCTTAATGGTATTCATAATGATAATAAAAATAAGCAATATATGGTATTCTTGCAATGTTATTAAAGAGGATTTCATTTAAGTACCCCATTTTCAAACATGTATATATATTCATACATACATACATAATTTCCACATTCCTCCATGTAAGAGGGGTGGCTGCATCAAAGTACACACATTGACCAGAGCCAAACATACCTCGATCACTCCTCTTAGCTCCTAGGAAATAAAGTTGTTGCCACAAATGTTTTCTAGGATTAAAATTATAAACTATCAAATGCCAGTCTCTGAATACTGGCACTGAAAGGTCACTGAACACTTATTTTCTGGGGTTATCAGCTTCGTTCCTCTGCCGGAACAAAACCTTCTGGAGTTCGTTGCCATTTGCCTTGGCTGCCTCCCTTATTTTCATATAATGCATGCTGGCTAACTGATCCCTCTTATCAAGTTGTTTTGTAGTAAATTCTGATGCTTTTCTGAAATGAAAAGTTAATACCTGAATCACTAAGACAACAATACTGTAATTGCTTCAGTCCCAGAACAGGCACCTGATGTAATTATTGGGTGCTTTTTCTGGGACTGAGGTTAGGTTAAGTTGGGATGGGATGGGTTGGGTTAGCTTAGGTACGGTTAATTAGGTTAGGTTATGCAAAGTTAGGTTAATCTAACCAAACCTAACCTTAAACTTAGATGAAGCACCAAAAATAATTATATCAAATGCCTGCTGGCTAGTACAGTGGTAACGCGCTGGCTTCGCATTCACGAGGTCGAAAGATCGGTCCCCGTCCAAGACCGAGAGTTTAAGCTGTTTACTGGCAGGAACTGCTGTGGTTGGACATCACAGTGGGGGGTTGGGGCTTGCCCTGGCTGACGAATACCCATTGTAATGAAATGGAAATAAAGTTTATATTCAGAGATTGATTTCACTAATTATATTTGAATCCTTGAAAAAAAAAAGTAATAGTAGTAGCATTGTCTGAATCACTAAGACTAACTACTAAACTAGTTTTTGTACTAGCTTCAACATGCAGTACTAAGAGGTGAAATGAAGACATAATAGAAGTTATCTCAAGCACTATAATAAATATATTTACACATTTTTCTCGAAACCCTTCTCTAGATAACATGATAAAAGCTCATTCACCATGAATCCAACAATTTTATGGGAAGATAATTTTCCTCTTTTATTGTCAGTAGTTGAAGAATTATCTTGAATTACAGATATGAAAGTGTTTACATTTTCTTGAAGTTTTGTGTATTTCCTTTCTATTCTCGTTCCACTTTTTTTTTTTTTTTAATCTTTCAAAGGTGACTACATCTGGACCAAATTTGCAGGACATACACTGCATGCCGAGACACCTTTCAACAGCTGATTTGCATCAATAAAAGGATTTCAGGGAAGGGTTTGCCAGTCCAATCCCATTCCTCCCCTCATTTTCCCCCAACTAGCTCTCCCAAATCTACTTTCACAAAAGTTGAGGGATTTTTTTAAAGTTGTATGTGCCACAATGGGTCCCCCTTTGAATAGGTATGCCACAATGGGTTCCTGTTTGAATAGGGGAGCCACAATGGGTCCCCGTTTGAATAGGGGTGGACACAAAAAGGTTAGACCTGGAGGATTATGGTTGAATGCCTTCCTAACACCCCATATTGGGATTGAACTCGTGCATGTCAGGCTTGTCACTTACCAACTACTGCACTCTAACCACTCAGCTACTTCAACCCCCTCTCACAAAACTTTGGGGATATATTATTTTTATTTTCCCTATTCATAAGGATATTTTTAGTTATTCTATACTTTTGTTACTTATTTAATTGTCAACTTACACACATATACATAAACAATGGCAGTAATCCCCCTTGTAAGAGGGTGGATGAGTCAAAGCACACACATTCACCATTGTCAACTTACTTGGCCAAGAAAAAATGGAAGATAGCTCCAACAACGGTGAAGACTATAATTCCAAACACTATATAAGAATTGGGCAATTTTTTAACACCAGGAACCCCATAGTAAGGCCGACCTTCGTAGTACTTGTCCTTACTGCGATCCCTGTGCTCCCAAAGGCTTTCGTCTCTGAAGATACTGCAGGTAAAAAATTTAAAATATTGACATCAAATTACTTACTTTTTCATCAGTAAATATGTTGCAGGGAAGAGAGGAAGTGTTAAATACTTATATTAAATTACTTTTTCTAATAGTAAAACGTTTTAACAGACTAAGAAATATTTCTATTTAATGATTAACGTTTTGATGCAGATTCCATATATCCTGAAAAAATGGCTGATTTTTCTAGAATTAATCTTATATGAAAGTTAGATGATAAAGGATTTTCATTTGTAATCTGTCTCTTTAAAATAAATTTCCTAAACAGCATATTAATTACTCATCATTAATAATCCTCAGTATAACATAAACTACAATATTATACAGCAATTTACAACTAAAGTAAATGCATTTTCAAAAACTAGTAAACAAATTCTCACAAGATAATACACAAAAAAAACATAAAACTTATAAATAAGCTAATTACCATATATTGTTTGTGGTGTAGTGTCAATGCATAAAAAATTTATTTACTTAAAAAGCAATCATAATATACACACAGTAATAACAACAATTTAAAAAATTATTAGCTTACACTCTTTCAGGTGGGGCATCCGTAGCAAAACCATCATAATTAGGCTTATTGGTATGAACGTTAGCTGTGTGCTTCCGGTACAATAACTCAGCGTCGTAGACTCTACGTTGTTCGGGTCTACTTAAGACTGAGTAGGCCTCGTTTAGCTGGATAAACTGTTGATGTCTGCTGGGGTTGTGTGGATTTTTGTCAGGATGAACCTGCAAATTGTGATATAGAATTCACATTGTAATAGTAAACACTGTTTTATGCCCTACAATGAGTCCCCTTATGAATAGGGGTGGACACAACATGTAGGAGTTAGGGTAGCACAGTTGTACAGCGCAAGTCGTAAAGTAACTACCGAGAGTTTGATCCCATCGTGGGGTATTAGGGAGAGCATCGAGACTTAATCCTCCGGCTTCAATCTCTTTGTGTCCACCCCCATTCAAATGGGGACTCATTGTGACAATGAAACAGTGCATTGATGATGCAGTACCATACTTGATAACTATATGTGAGAAGTGACTACACATTGCACATGACAAAAATAGCCAAAACATATCCTTCAGAATCAGCAGCAAAGAATGAGTTTAAATATGAAACAAAGCATGTAAGTATAAAGTAAAGATAACCTACAAGAGTTAGTGCATTTCTTGGCAGAACTAATCCTCTGAAGTTGATGCAGCAAAATATATAAATACTTTGCAAGCGGAAAATCTAAGGAATAATATTAGTAACTGGGTAGACAATTGAAGTTTCCTCTTTTACCTTGACCTAATCAGCTTAAGTGCCACTTAACATACCTCTTTAGACAGACGAATGAAAGCTTCTCGGATATCAGATGACGAACACTCTCTCTCTAATCCTAGAGTTTCATAGTGAGTTTTGTATGCTGTTCTGCTGAAAGAATGATTTACAGTACAGGATATATATTATTATATGCTGACTTTACTGTCAATTATAATAGTCAATAACATACTTGTCTAGTACCTGTGACTTATACATTTATCACAGTTTTTGTAATGTTCTACATATTTACTGTAAAAAACAATTATCATTACTGTATATCCACTTTTTGACAGTGAGACCATACTTGATATTTACCACAGTACAGTGTACCTATATATTCATAAGAACTACATATTAATTTTCTCTATGTCTTACCTGGCTGTACTTAGAAGTCGTGCAGCAAGATATCTGTTCCAGCATATACTACTGAGTATTAATCTTTTACTAAATATAACTCTTTTGGCACTATTCCCCTGCATGACCTGAGACTAGTTTTGAATTTGGATTGGAAAAAGAGATTATACTTTGGCTGGGTTCATCTGGAAAATAAATTTACAATTACGATATGATAATGTCAGCAACTTGTTGTAACCTTAATATATCTCCCTCAATATTTGTTGTAAACACGGAAAGTTATTTTCACTTGGTCTAGCTACTAAAACATATGAATATTTGTATGAAAATGACAGTTATCCTAAATAAATTATTAATTTTAATACTTCATTTGATATAGCAACAATATTCTAGGCACTGATGTTGTCAGTAAGCATATAATTAATTCATACAAAATATGCTCGTCACTTTGGTTTTCTGTACACTATAGTTCATTATTTAGGATGATTATGATATTTTAACCCTGTCCGAGAAGTGGGTTACAATTGGGCGCAAACATGTAATAGGCACTAAAAAGCATCCTGTATGGTATTTAAAGGATATTCTTCTGATAACTGTGAGGTCTGTAGGCTACATTAATGAATATCTAATCACCTCAAGAAAGCTTCCGTACAGTACAATATTTAAAAAAACATCATCAAAGATGTATCTATTTCACCTACATATTCTACATTAATATTGTTTGCTATTAAAGAGCATTCCAAGCTAATATTCTACACATATTCATCCTTTTTGTACAATATTATTTTAATCACACGATGAGAGGTCTCATATTACGTGGAAATAGAATGTTGTGATGTCTGGCATCTTCAGCTATTCTATAAGGCAACTATGGTGAGAATGTTTTTAATAAAGCTTTAAACTACTCATCCCAGAATGTTAAATAATAATCTTTACTAAACGCAATAATGATTGAGCATGATATTAGCTATGCTGTTTTAGGTTAACATATTGCTAAATGACTAATTTGTTATACTGAGTTGAATGTCGCAAACCACTCATCATTAGTACCAGAAGTAAAACCCAACATTGATATGTGAATTAAGTGAAAACTAACACTATATTCCCCAAAAATCTTATATTGAACCATCTTCCATTTTGAAAAAAAAAATAACCAACAGGAAGGTGAAGTTAAATGAAAAAAAAAAAAGTCTACTTGAAATGGAGAAACATCACATACAAATTTAGGGTTAGAATATAACATTCAAGTACTGTACTTCACAAGTCCATTTTGATTTTATTGTACAAAACAACCTACTCTAGAATGCGGATTGCTTCACACACTACAGAGTATTCCATATTTCTTTATATTTGTTACGCGTGCCAAGTTTTCTCAGTGTTATGCAACTTGTGTTTATGCATGAAGATGTGGATTACGGGAAATAGCTTTTTCAGCCATATTGAGTTTAGTCCATAATATTGACACATGCTTTTGAAGGCGTCGAGCAAACTCATTAAAAATAATCACATATATTTAACTAAGTCTTTTAGGGTAATCCAGTCTATTAGCTACATTTCTGGGGTTCTGGATACGATCCCCTGATTAAATTACTGACAGAATGTAATCTCATCTGTGTATTGCACAGTTGTGATATATTTATTACAATGTCAAATTGTTAAAAGTCACTATAGGGTCTTGCAATGTATATGACAATTTGAGAGGCACTTACCCCATGGACAGACCAGGCACTAAAATGTAAATATTTAGCTAAAATATACCTACTAAAATGACCTCCACAGTACACACAGTTGAATCAGACCGAGAGACCCTAAGGTAGCGTCACAGGCTTAGGGCTCTACTAGAACTATGTATATTAGTTTCTTGGGCCATAGTAAAAGGCAATACCGTAGACATGCCTTAATAATTAATATATTAACAACATCATCCCACTGATATAGACTGTACTGAATTCTTAAATAACGTGTATATTCACACACCGAGCTTTCGTTTCCCGCAAGGTCGTATTAGGCAACCAAAACACTGTACATTTTCCCCTATTTCTATGTGGTCGTTACTAGGGATGGTACATTCGTTCGAATGTGATGGAGAGGAAAATATGTTCGTCTTGTATTTACATTTTGTGACCTGTCTGATAATTTTATTGATATAATTACACTAAGGAAATTTTATTGATAATTTTAAACAATTTTCTTTTATTAAAACTGCATCTTTTTTTATTTAAATAGAGAGTAAAGCTTAAATACGAAGTAAAGCTTATACCGTTTGAGTACGTTCGAATATACGTATATTATTGTTTACATAACGTTTGACAGTTGTGAGGAATCACAAAATGGATTTATTTGCCTATATTCAGATTTTGCACAAGTTAAAATATATACCTAGACCTCTGTTTTACTTTGAATTATATAAAATGTATAATGACTGTTTATAAATTGTTAATATATAACTAATAATTATTTGGCGTAATTACTCTTTGACGTCAAAATTGCGTCATGTTTTTAGGCATGAGTCCAGCTGATATAAAAGGATGTTAAATTTTGCATTACTCTAGAGTATGGTTCATATGACGAAGGTGCTGTGTAATTCTGTTAGTGAAGAGTTGAATGGCTCTGCCTCCCATAGCTCGTTGTCTTGCTCTTGTTCTACAATTCCTTCTATAGTTCAATTTTTCTTCACGTTGTTATTTTTATGTTTTCTGCATGTAAATTATCAGAAAAGAGATCATTATCTAATCTATCTACCTATCTATCCGTAAGATAACTGCATGGAATAATGAAAGATGATCTCGGTCTCATTTCTGATTGGCTCTGGGGACCGAGATAATGATTAGAAGAGACTGTCGGGGGCATCCGTACTACGACGCGAGAGGTGAAATTCTATGACCGTCGTAGGACGAACAACAGCGAAAGCATTTGCCAAGAATGTCTTCATTGATAGGTTAGTTTTACTCAACTCATTCCAGGTTTGGATGTGGAGCTTGGCCGCGAAAGCATGTGCCAAGAATGCTGCATTGATCAAGTGTCCTGTGGGGCGGGCATATTATCAAAGAATAGCCTCACCGTATTCCCTGCGTGTCGTAAAAGGCGACTAAAAGTGGACGGGGCGGGGGGACTAGGAATCCCCCCCCCCTTGTACCAACCTCCTGTGAGGCATCAAAGAAGAGGGAGAGTAGAGGGGAGTATAACTGCTCCCCAAACTGTTTCTTTTTTGATGTCGGCTACCCCCACTTTTAAAGGGGAAACAGCCACGGTATATATATATATATATATATATATATATATATATATATATATATATATATATATATATATATATATATATATATATATATATATATATATATATATATATATATATATATATATATATATATATATATATATATATATATATATATATATATATATATATATATATATATATATATATATATATATATATATATATATATATATATATATATATATATATATAAGAGAATATCATAGTTATATATAAACTAGAAAATTAAGACCCCAAATTTTGGAGTTCTGGTTTTAAGTTCTCTTTCTAGCGATGTCATCCATCATGTCTTGTTTACGTCAATAGTTGCCCTGATTAATCCTTCCTCGTGTAAATTTTGGCAATGCTGCGACTTTCTAAATTGGGCGAAACGTGCAAGGGGCTCATAGCATTGCGTAGGGTGTATGTGATATAGCTACATACCTACATAGCTGAAATATGTTGATCAGATGTGGTTACGTCGCTACCTGCCGTTTGATAGAAACGTCAAAAACGTGTCGCAAGTTATTTACGAGAAACGTTCAAACGTCTGGCACGTTGTAAGTCATCCGTATATATGACAAGTTGATTGACAGATAACTCATTTATTGATTTTTAAGGTACAGGTGTATTTCCATAGTCCTGTTTAGGAAAAAAATAGCATGAAATTAAGTATAATAGTTCAGTTTAGTTCAGGGGGCCGCGGTAGATCAGTGGTAGAGAATGCGTTATGGAAAGTGGCGAGTGTGGCATTCGCGGGGCGCTAGGAAGGGCATCCAGTATTAATCTCCCAGCTCCAATCTGTCTTTGTCTTTCCCCATTCAGATGGGAAATATTTTTGTCACAAAACGCAAAACCGGAAATTTGATATACATAGGTCTTTGTATTTTAATTTCGTGGCATGTGTTTAGTTCCACACTCCCATTGAGATAAAAAAAAAAATCATGAAATGTATTAGGTTTCGTTTGGTAATGTTAGGGATGTTAGTTCACCCCAATTAAAATAATCAGTTGATAATTGAAATTATTGTTTTTAATTTGTTTTATGTATTTATTTTTTATTTTCTATATTATTTCGATTGTTGGGAATGTGAAAGTCAACATTTACCCTTGAAATTTATTTCACAATTTACAATAACTAAGAATACCTAGAAATATTTAACAAAACGTAATTATATTTGTGTAATTAACAAATTCTAAATACTGTATAACTAAAATTAGCTACTTAATCATAATTACATATAATTAAGAAAAATCATATTTAATGTTCATTAGAACAGTTAACAGCATATAATCATAATAACTATAGTTAACAATAATTAACAATGCTCATAATTAGCTATTATTTCAACCAGAGTCAAGAAACGAATTAGTACAATAACTGATATTGCAGTATTATTATTTTTTTTTAATATTTTTATTATTTGTGTTTTCGTTTCCTTGTTGATGGTGTGAGAATAGATATTTATCATTTATAGTAGTTTTTCTTCTTATTTTAAAAGTTCTAACTCTATTAGGTTCGGTTATGGCCATCAGGAAAGGATGATGGTGGTGTTTGTTAGGAATGATGGTTAGGTTAAGTAGAATTTAGAGAAACTTTGCCAGACACTTTGCTATATTTTACCAATATGGGTGCACGTGCTATTTACCATTATTTATGTAACTTTTGGTAGACTGATAAAATTGCTTGTTCATACTCAAAGTCATATGCCTTTCAAAAGCAGCGAGTCTGGGTTTGAGATCGAGGATCTCTCTTAAGGTTGTCCAAATGAATCCTGGTTAATTACTCACAGAAGAGCATCATAGGAAAATAGTGTAACCTAACCTATCCAGTGATTTTTTTACCTGTGACTTCTTGCTAGCAAAAATTGATTTTTTTCTGTGACTTTATTACTGGCTACGGTCTGTATAGTATTCTTATCATATTATGATGTCAGATTATAAAAAAAATCAGTTGTGTTTATATTATATAAGAACAAAATATTTATTCTGACGCTTACATTTTAGTGCATGCCTGGTGTCTGCATATCAAATTAATGCTTAGGAAGTATTTTGGAGTTTGGATTATATAATAAACATAATTTCTGCTTTTGATAATTAATTATTTTAATACTTATTCTTTTCACTTATTTAAGCTGCCTTTTTCAATAAGAAGAGTATCAAGCCTATCTCACCCTATCAAGCTGCCTCTGAAATGCTTCCTAGTTCTTTCAGTTTTCAGTGAGTCATCAGAGTATTCATAACCATATCTAATTGAGTACAGTTATGCAATTGCAACCTAGTGTAAACTTTGTGCATTGCTTTCCTGTACAAGACTGCACAGAAAATATCTTAATGAAATCTTTGGATATGTTAGGTAGTGACATGGTGGGGATAGTAGGGTACTACATGCTGTTGGACAGGACCTAACTTAACAATTTCTGCTGACTAGAGTCCATATTTTGCTGACTTCTGGTCGTTTGTGATTGGCCTTGAAGTAGGACCATCTCTGAACTGTGGCCCACAACGGTCAGGATTCGAACCAAAGATCTCTGGTTTGTGAACCTAGTATGTGTATCATTTCACCACAAGGAACCCTGACTAAGAGTCCAAATAGAAGGTGTTATCTCTCTCCTAAGAATTGCCGAGCTTCCTGTAGAAGCTCTTCCATCTCCATTGTGTTTGGTTATGTAATTTAATAAGTTAGAGATGTCATATTTTAAAGCTTGAATTAAGAATAATTAGATAATAGGTAGGATGGGGATCGAAGTAGTGCAGTGGTTGGAGTATTCAACTTAGGAAGTAAGTAACCAGAATTCCCGGGCCCCACCCAGTCTGTGCACACCCCTCATATGAATGAAGATTAATAGGTACACCTGAAACGGAAAAAATTAAGTAAGATTGTATGTAGGGTACGAGTATGGCTAGCTACATTTTATATATATCAAAGCTGTCTTTGGTTGGAATTCCGGTAAAGTATTGGCAGTGGTGGTTTGTTTCGGTGAAAGCATTTATGAACGTGGCATTTGGGCACAACCCCATTTTAAAACTAGATTAAATTTGAGTTTCGTGTCTAGCAATCAGTGGGTTTAGCATCTTAAATATCACATTGCAAATTAAGAGTATGATTTCTTGGCTCCCTTTATCAGTATATTGCTTGTACGTACAGCTTTAGGATGAAAAGTGTAACACTTAAAAATTTTATATATTAAAGTGAAGTTAGATTTATATGTTTTGATATCTCTAAGAAAGAAAACTACTAAACATTTGCTTTTCTGGCTACGTTCACTTATTTCTTGAAGCTTTAAAGTAATATTTGTATGGTGATTTTATTTGTCTTCAGGCAAAGAGCCCAGCTTCTCGATGGCAAAAATATTGCAGGAGAGATTTATAAAGAGCTTTGTGCTGAGATTCAAGGCGTTGTTGCTAGTGGAAAGCGAGCACCCCACCTAGTCCTGGTTAGAGTGGGATCGGATCCTGCGTCTGGTAGTTATGTCAAGAATAAAATGAAGGCAGCTGAGAGTATTGGTGAGTAAGCATTGTTTAGGTTTTCATTCTGGCTGGTTAAAACTGAGATTTGTTAGAAGCTTTTTCCTAAGCTGCCTTGCCTAATAGCCCCGAATTCCTAAGGAAGGCCACTGCCATTCCTAGCCTTTCCCACAGAGCTCTCAAGGAATATATGTTGTGTTGCTAGCGTATGAGGATGTATGTGGTGCTGTCTTCCCTAATGTCTTTGATTGCAAGAGGTTATGTGTAACATCCAGGACAGACATCATTAACACAGCCGTCCAGCCTCTTCTGATAGGTCAGCAGGACTGCGTAGTGCCCATATCACAACCTAGCCGGGTGAACTCAGTTTTATGGTAAAGAGAGGACCTGGAAAGATAGATGTCGAGATGTACAGTACTGCATGCATCTCTGGGTTTTATACTTATCATGTATTCAATGGTGGATGTCTGGGTCTCTATTCAGGCCAATTAAGTAATATTTTAATGGAGAAGTTGTCTCCAAGATCTCAGGCATGCATTTATGCATTGTTTTACATGTCATACTGTAATCCATTAAAAAAATATTATTTGTGACAGAATTTAGCATCATGATTGTAAATCCCATACTGTATTTCCTAATGCAAAAACAGTTCATGCCTAAGTGTAAAAGGTATGAAATGATGAGTAGATATATCATTAATTAACGAGTTTTAAAGCCCTTGATTATTCTCCATATCTAAGCTCTTAGGCCACATTGTATAATTGGGGTGCATTCAATTATATCATATATGTAATTAAACCCTAGTGATTAATGTGAGAAACTGATAGCCCTTTTAATGTTGTGTATTACAGACTTGAATGTAGATAAGAATAAACAATCAAATTTTCTTCTTTCTATCCTCCCACTATCATCTCGGTGTAATGGGGGGATTCCTCCATAGTGGTGGGTATTGTGTCTGATCTCCTCTCAACACTTTGATCTTGAAATCCTCACTCATACTATCCACCTTCACCTTTGATCTTCTTCATTTACTCCCACCTCCTCATATTTCATCCCCATCAGTCTAATGCACATGTAGTCAGCATCTCTTCTCATTACAGCCATATGATTTATAAAAAATATTCCCATTCATCCAAACATGTCATTAGATTAGGAGAGATGTGGAATGCTTTAAGAAAACTTCTTACTGCCACTTGCTTAATTAGATTTTAACATTATTTTCTTTGAACTGGATTCACATGACTCACCTCATCCTGTTTGGGATGAGCAAGAATTAACATTTTAATCATAGATTATGCAAGAGAGCCTAGGTAGCTTGGTGGTAGGGTGTGATAGTCAGGAAACAACTAATGCAAGTTCAGTCTCACCACAGGATGTTATCAAAGGCTTCCAGCATTTACACCCCAACCCTACCATGTACAACTGTGACCACCGCCATTTGAATGGGGACTAATCATATCACATAACATGGTGCTTACATATGCGAACACCATACCAATTTATTAAAATATTTCTTAATTATCGTATATTTAACCAACCAAGTAATGAAATATAGATTCCTATAGTATTCCATAAATGAATATGAAACTCGCAAGTAATCGCAGAATGGGACTATTGGGCAATGCCGTTTTGGTGCCAACATCTTAGCATGGCCGTGTTGGTGCCTTTCATTTTGTAAAGATGGTTTATTTAGGTTGGGTTAGTTTAGACTATCAAAATAAAAAGAGTCTTCTACGCTTTAGAATGTCCGTTGCAAAATGTGTTGTTGCCAAAAGGGGTATAGCACCAAAACTATTTTGGAAAATTGTACCAAACCCAAGTTATCATTTATTCGGTATGCATATTATTCCAGGTATGCAAAGTACAATCCATCATCTTCCTGAAGATACAAGCCAGTCTTCCTTACTAAGTCTCGTGTATCAACTTAATCTAGATCCTGATATTGATGGAATATTAGTACAGGTGAGACTAAGACTGTTTTCTAAGGTTATGGTCTTCAATTTATATCTTTTATGCTTTTCAAAAATATTGTGTTCCGACTTCTTTCACCTTATATTAGTATTTCTATGAGTCAAGGATATAATTTCTGCATAATAAAAATGACCAAATGGACGTAGGTAGAGGGCTCCCTACCTTAGTTTTTTTTTACATTTTTAGATTTGTAGGGCTATTCCTGTAAAAATGAAATTATTTTATAAAAAAAAAAAAGCATGAAATATAGACACTCCCCTACTTAGAAACGAGTACAGTTCCATAAGTCTATTCGTAAATAGAATTGGTCATAAGTTGTGGTTAGGTAAAATAAAGTACTGTACAGTACATACATATGCCGTACTGTACGGTACTTAGCCTAAAGGATCTTAACTACTAATAAAACATAAAGTATGTAGTAGTAATGAATTTTGATACAATAAGAGTAATGTAATAATACAGTACAGTGCAGTAATAAATTAATACATGGAGAGATAATTGGTAGGTTGTAGTTCGTATCTGCATATGCTCATAACTGGGTTGTCCGTAAGTAGGGGAGCGTCTGTACAATGAAATGACTAATATTAAGGAAAATAAAGGTGGAAAAACTTTCGTAATGTTATCAGTATTGAATAATTGCTTCTAGTTACCCCTGCCATCGTACCTGGAGGAAAAAATCGTCTGCAATGCTGTCGCCCCAGAAAAAGATGTTGATGGTTTTCATATAACAAACATTGGCAGGTAAATACCATTCCGGTTTTAAGATGTTGCTGGTTATTGTTTAATATGCATCAGTTCCCATCTTCTTTTAGTGTAACCTCTCAAATCTCTATCCATTCATCCATAAAAAAAAAAATTATTTTGTTTAAATTGCTGTCACTCATAATTTTTATATTTGATAAGATGAGGGCCCTAGCATATTAACAGATGTGAAGAATATGTAGTCAGTTCCTATTATTTATGTGTACAAAAAATTGTGCCTCTCATCTCGTACTTTGCATAGTAACTCTTAGCAGTCAAGGTTTAAATGGATTCACTAATTACTGTTCTGCTAAACTTTTGCATACTAGACTGAACTGTTTGTTTTAGGTATTTGGAAAATACACAGAGTATTACCATTGTCTGAAACTTTAAGGTTTGAGAGGTGATCATAGGTCTTAGCTCTATTTCAAGCATATGTACATGTATTCTGTTTCCCCAGTTACTTTGAAAACTCCCAAAGTCGGAGATTTTGAATCTCGATATGATATGAGTACTTTGAGAGGGTTTGGCACATTTTGCTTGCGCCAATATGTGCTGTTTTGTCGCCAGTTTTCTGGGCGCCTAACCCATTTTGACAATAATCCATTTGGGGACGGACATTCTCTTGCTAGGAAGACTATATTTTTAAAACCTAACCATCTTTACAAACCAAATGACGCCAAAACGGCATCATCCAATCGTCCCTTTCCACTTTGAAGGGTATTAATGTGTTGCTTTTTTACTTGCTGAACCTTTACAGTAAAGGAGTAAACGTCTCTTTACATATTTATACGTCGTATTAGAGGTTCATATATGGTACTTGGGCTTTTATATTAGATATATTTACGGAAAAGCACAGAATTGTTATATTTGCTTCTCTTCTTTGCAATAAGCATCAGTATTTTGCAAGATGATGTACGTCATCATATTGAATGGTTTTATGACTTTCTCAGAAAGAAGTTGCATTAGTTTGGATTAAATTGCCTCTTGAAAGAGTTGATAACATATTACACACATTAATTTGAACGTCTAGGAGGTATTTTGATTGGAGTCTTGGTATCTGTTAAAGGGTTATTATTTAAACCCAGTTAGTTACATTGCTACACGGCTATGTGTTGCTTGTGGAATGCCTGTAGAATCAATTAATTATGTAGAATATATTTAGTAGATTGTACGTCCTAACTTTAATGTCTCAAAGAATATGAGACTTATACTTTGAATAAATTAATTTATTATTTTCAGTGAGGAAAATCACTTAGGAGGTCAAAAATAAAATAGATCTCTGATAAGTAGAATTATATGAGGTATTGGACTCTTTTCTACTGTATAGTATAGTCTTCTGTCTCAAATTCAAGTTGCATTCCCTTTCAGTGTTATTTGTATGTTTTATCCTATCTATGCTTTATTATGTATTTAATTATCTCTCATATGTACAGTATTGTAATTTACTTTTCATTGCAACGATTTATTGAAGCCAACTGTTATATTTTTACCTTGCTTTCCATTCATACTAAGTAGAGTATACTGTCTATGCTGAGGGCTGTATAACAAGAAGCATAATGTGATATACTTCAAACAGATTATGGGGGAACACAGGAGTGCATTGATTTGAGCGCTTGACTTGGGAAGTGATAAGTCATTTTTCAAGTTCATCCTGATTCATAGAAAGGGCATCTAGGTTTTGTACTACAGCTTCAATCTGCTTGTGTCCTTACCCATTTGAATGGGATTTAAAATTGACAAATAAAACAGCAAAAAAAAAAAGATTAAGTACTTAATTTTTAATTGATACTAAAATACAGTGGTAGTTATGCTAAGTAAAGCAAGTAGATCAGATAGTGAAATATAAAAAAAACATTCAGCATAAATATTCAAACATATGTTCTTATTGAGAATTGTATGATTGCCAGTATTACAATTCTTAGTTATACCATTTTGTATATTTTTTTTCTTTAGCTCTCTTCTCATTTTCCTTTTCCTCACCAAATTGCTTCCCTGTTTGTCTTATGAAATTGGTGATATTACATGAAGCAGATCAAAAGTGAATTTTGTGATACTGAACAAGAGTGACCTTTGAATGTGCATTTTGCCTGATTTTTTCTGTCAAGAGATTGATATACTAAAAAAGCTATGAGTTTGGTACATTTTGGCGTAGCCATTTTGGCGTCAGCGATCTGGCTCCGCTGTTTGGACACTTAACCCATTTTGCTGATGACCTGTATGGACAGATCTTCTGTCATTAAAAAGATTATTATATTTTGAAAACCTAATCTAACTATCTTACTATTGCAAAATGTAAATCATTCAGTCAAGCAATTTATTCCTATCGCCCAAAAGTCTGACATCCAAAAAGTGTGGCACTAAAATGGCTGTGCCAGCCTGAACTTCAGAGCCAAGACGGCATCGCCTTTTTGTCCCATTCCATAAAGCTGTGGAGAGGTCTGGTATAAACTAATAGCAAATTGGTGTGGTCGTTCATTTTCAGGTTTTGTCTAGATATGGAGTGTTTTGCCCCATGTACTCCTCTTGGGGTCATGGAGCTTATAAGGCGGTATGGTGAGTTTTGTCTTGGCAAAGTGCATGAGCCTTTTTTGAATTTTTTTTCTTAACCATTTCATTGACCTTTGACCTCAGAAATTTTCACTGCTGTCCGAGTTTTATTTTTTATTTTTTTTACATAGGTAGCATTCCTCCTCCTTTCCCTTTAGTTGATCTTTGATTATATATTATTTCTTGCTTTAAAAAATAATTTCTTTTACTTATTTTAGCGTCATCTTTCTTTTTAATGCTTTATAAAGCAGATGTAGGATTACTGACTCTCTAGTTAGTTCTTTTGAATCATGTAAGGATGAGTGACCCCAGAACCCCCTGTGAAGTCGCAAAACCCTATAAATTTTAAGCTATGTTAATGTAGGTTAGGCTAGGCTAGGCTAAGTTAGATGAGGTCAGCTTAGGCTAGGTTTAGTTAGATTGGGTTAGGTAACTTGCCTTGTAAATATGAATAACACTAGAGCACCCTTGGGTTACTCTCCTTAGCAAGATCTAGTTTTACTCTTTGGTTTCCAAATGTGATCATGTGATATATCCTGCCATTAGCACCGATTGACTATAATCTCAAACCTTATAGTAAGGTCAAATATAGTCAGACTAGTATAGATTTTCCCATCACACTGTCAGTCAGTGAATAAAATATTTTGGCTTCTCCTGTCGTTCATTTTCAGGTTTTGTCTAGATATGGAGTGTTTAGCCCCATGTACTCCTCTTGGGGTCATGGAGCTTATAAGGCGGTATGGTGAGTTTTGTCTTGGCAAAGTGCATGAGCCTTTTTTGAATTTTTTTTCTTAACCATTTCATTGACCTTTGACCTCAGAAATTTTCACTGCTGTCCGAGTTTTATTTTTTATTTTTTTTTACATAGGTAGCATTCCTCCTCCTTTCCCTTTAGTTGATCTTTGATTATATATTATTTCTTGCTTTAAAAAATAATTTCTTTTACTTATTTTAGCGTCATCTTTCTTTTTAATGCTTTATAAAGCAGATGTAGCATTACTGACTCTCTAGTTACTTCTTTTGAATCATGTAAGGATGAGTGACCCCAGAACCCCCTGTGAAGTCGCAAAACCCCATAAATTTTAAGTTATGTTAATGTAGGATAGGCTAGGCTAGGCTAAGTTAGATGAGGTCAGCTTAGGCTAGGTTTAGTTAGATTGGGTTAGGTAACTTGCCTTGTAAATATGAATAACACTAGAGCACCCTTGGGTTACTCTCCTTAGCAAGATCTAGTTTTACTCTTTGGTTTCCAAATGTGATCATGTAATATATCCTGCCATTAGCACCGATTGACTATAATCTCAAACCTTATAGTAAGGTCAAATATAGTCAGACTAGTATAGATTTTCCCATCACACTGTCAGTCAGTGAATCAAATATTTTGGCTTCTCCTGTCAGAGGTCGACATACCGGATCAATTGTCTCTACATCACCCTATCCTCTACTTCCTCCTCCATCACACCTCACACCCTCGTGTCCTTTTACCACATTTATTACCCTCCTCTTTGGCCTACTTCTCCATGCTGCCTGGCAGCTCTGTCCTCAGTATCCTCCCAACATGACCATCATCCCTTCACAGCACATACCCAAACCATCTCCATCTTGCCTCACTCACAGTATCCCCAAACAAAATAAAATAAAAATATATATTTGAAGAATTTACAAAGGAGTGTAATTTGCTTGTAAATGATGCTTTTTAGCTTCATTTGACAATGCCATTCAACAGTTCAGATATCTCAGGTAAGAGTTTATGTATTTAAAGGGCTTGTTCTCTGTATCTCTGGCCAAATGTTTTCCAACTCAAAACTACCTGGAGGACAAGAAACAAGGGCATGTATTGTGTGGTACCCTTCTTAACTCAGCATGTTTAGCGAGTACAATTTCCTTTGTGGATCCTATTGTGAAACAACATCTTTTCTAAATAATTGACTAGAATTAGTTGCGTGCTGCCAACCTTTGAGTCTAATGTAACTCCAGTAGGGATATGTTGTGTGTGTGTGCCCTCCTTTTAGGAGCCTGTTTCATTTTGCTTTGTTTAATTAGTATTCACACTGCCATGACAGAACTTATAGTTTGTGAAGTAAATTTTAATTTCTAATGATGTTTTTTTATATATATATTTGATGCAGCACTTGGATCATAGTAATGATTAAAGCAAAAGAGGCTATGATTACATATGCAAAATTGAGATTGGTTGTTTAGAAAAGAACGTAAATTAACTGAACCTTTCCTTACCATTTCACTATGGCAGTTGATCAATCTCTTCTTTTGGCAGAATTTGCGTAGATAAATTTTTTTATGAGTTTTTGCAGGGTAGTACTTTTTATTACTTTTTAATTTTTTTGTAATTTTAAAATTCCTGTTTTCTGTACATTTGCTAGTTGTTTTATTGTGTATTTCCTTTTATGTGCTGTGTTGTAAATTGTTCAAGTTTTTGAAAAAGTTGTAGTACAGACGGAAGCTTCGTCTGTATTCAATAATCCCTCGCTATTTCGAGGTTCACCTATCGCAAATTCAGTGCATCGCAGATTTTTTTTGGGGAAAAAAATATATATGTATATTATTATTATTATTTTTTTAAGATTATTGTGACACCAGGACGGGGCAAAAAATGATAAAATAAAACAGCCTTTATCAGGCTGTGAAGAGAAACGGAGAGTGTAATGACCTGTCAGATGTGAAGGGATTATAAAAGATGTGTAATGAATAGCCAGTTCTCTGCTGAGTTTTAATATACCTCTGCATTACTTTCATGATGTCTATTCCAATAATTCTCCTTAGATATTATTATTATTATTATTATTATTATTATTTTTATTTTTATTATTATTAGCAACAATAATTTTCCTTTGATGATGATTGTGGAGATTATTATTATTATTATTATCATTATTATTATTATTATTATTATTATTATTATTGAGGGCTCATCATTGTTTGTACATCTGTTGGTTTATTTACTTTAATAACTGTGTACAGTGCCCCTCCCTAGTTGGCTGGGACAAAGAGAGTGTGGGGGGTTGGGTAGAATAGAATGTTGGAGAGAGAGAGACACATTTTAATTAACTCTTGTTCATTCAACCAAAACTACATTATTTATTGTAAAAATAATGGTTTAATTACAAATTCGTAATAATACATACATACATCTCAATCCATAGTTTTAAGGACAGGTATGATAAGTATCACTAAGTCTAAAATGGAACCGATCTGGAGACGGGAAGATACGAGCTTTGGGCTCTTTCTCGTAAACACAATTAGGTAATCACATATACCTTGGCTGTTTCCCCCTTAAATTGGGGGGTAGCCGACATCAAGAAAGGAAAGTTTGGGGAGACGTTATTCTCCCCTTCTTCTTTGACGTCTCGCAGGAGGTTGATACAAGAATAATAATGATAATAAAGATAATATTAATAATAATAATAATAATCTCCACAATTATCATCAAAGGAAAATTATTGTTGCCAATAATAATAATAATAATGATAATAATAATAATAATAATAATAATAAGATATAAGGAGAATTTTTTGAATAGACATCATGAAAGAAATGCAGAGGTATATTAAAACCCAGCAGAGAATTGGATATTCATTACACATCTTTTATAATCCCTTCACATCTGACAGGTCATTACACTCTCCATCTCTGATTCTCTTTACAACCTGATAAAGGCTGTTTTATTTTATAGTTTTTTGGCCCGTCCTGGTGTCATAATCATCTTTATTTTTTATTTATTTATTTATTTTTTTTATATATAGGTGTTCCTACTTTGCGGAAATTCACCTATCGCAGCCAGTCCCGTAACTGAACCCCCACGATAAACGGGGGGTTACTGTATTTCTAAGCAGAAATATTCCTAACTTAGAATATAGTCTTTGGGACTGAAATACTATGCTGATAGTTTTGTCTTGTTGTTGTTGGTGTTCCCTAACCTACCTGGCCAAACAGCCCCAAGTCCCTAAGGAAGGAACATAGACACTTGCCGCAGCCTCCACACTCCAACGCCACCCACTACCCGACATGGCAGACACCCATACCTACTCAGGAAGGAGAGAACAACACTTAACACACTATATCACACACGAAAACTAACATCTCTTCCCCTTCACCCACCCCAAACTAGTAGTTTTGTGTTGAAATCAGTTGTGATTTTGAGTGTTAACAATCAGTGTAAGTTTTTTGACCATACAGGATTCTGTAAGCATTGTAGATTTATCTTGCTTCTGCATAATGCTGGAATGGTTTAAGAGGTGTATATTTCTGTTACTGTGTAGTATTAAATGATGAAAATTAAGAGAAATTTTAATTCAGTCACATTCCTTTTCAGGTATTGAAACCTTTGGCAAAAATGCCGTAGTTTGTGGACGAAGTAAAAATGTAGGGATGCCCATTGCTATGCTCATGCATGGAGATGGTATAAGACCTGACGGTAAGTTGTCAAATGATTTTTGATGGTGTCTTAGTTTCTCAGTGATATTGGATATTAACTTCATAATTGTTTCAATGCTTTTTATTGCTGCTAAGTTGTTATGCTAGTGTATTTCAGCTTATTAATTCTGTCTTTTTATATGGATGTGCGTATTTC
>JAXCGZ010018879.1:0-7500 GCA_037179515.1 Halocaridina rubra
CCTCATGTTCATTCATTCATTTATTCACGAGTCATAATGAACGTTAATTTATTTAGAGTTTCAGCAAAATTGATAACAAAGGTCTAATAATAATAATAATAATAATAATAATAATAATAATAATAATAATAATAATAATAATAATAATAATAATAATAATAATAATAATAATAATAATAATATGTTATGAGGCATAAAACAGTACGAGTGTATAACCACCATCAAAAGGCCCAGCATCATTCCAAATTACACTTTTATAACACAGTAAATTTATCGCAGATATTAAGGGCGAGAGAAATGCTTTGCATTTTAAATAATGATGCTGCCATGAAGAGATGGCTGTGGTAATTGTACTGACGAGAGCCAATTCCACTTCATTTCCACCTTAAAGAATATCTTCTTACCACGCCGAAGACTCAAACAAACGTCTTATTGATCTGCAATGTATATGAAGAAAATGTTATGCGCGTTATTGGCTAGAAAATGGAAAGTGGTTTTTAAATATTTTATTACCAAAAAATAGAATATCAGTATGCTTGGTCTGTCCATCAACAAGTGCAATACTCTCCTAAAAGATTATCCTGTCTTTTCCTTTTATACCTATCAAGCTTGCCATGTCCAATTTGGTGTTCAGTGAAAAAACTGTCCTTCCCTTGCTGGCAACTTCCAATTATAGGCAATATACAGTATTTTGCTTTGAATTTGCTTTGATTTTGCTTTTATTTTTCTTTACCCAAATGTGTGCTTTTGTGGATTTGTTTCAAAAAAATTAAGTGGACTATCTAAATCCTATACAAATTACGCCAACGAGTAATCTTTAATTGCCTGTGGTGCCATTTTTTTTTTACTCTTTCGTGTCTTGATATCCTATGCAATACTTGGTTCTAAAGAGTTTTTAAATATATCATTCCTGTACTTCCATACTTGATCGAGATACCTATAATGCAATTAATCACACAAATGAAGACTCGCCATTCTTGGTTGTGGTCTTTTTAAAATAATATAAAACATTGATATCTTACCAGAAAAATACTTGTATTTTGATAATTACATAGACAATTACATATTCTACTCCCGAAGGGAGGGGTAGAATATTCCCTTCGTGTTCCCCTGCGTGTTGCAAAAGTCTACTAAATGGGCAGAGGAAAGATTGAGAATCCCCTCCTCAAACAACCATTATATAATCGGAAAAGGTCTGCATGCTTTTATTGTGGAGAGAATAATCATCATACCCAAAGATGGTTTGACTATAAACTAACATGTGGAAATTGCAAACAGCTCAGCCATAAAAGTAAGTTATGCTCATTATACTATAATTATCAGTCAAGAGGCAAAGAAGATTTAACCGATAGTGTAAAGAACAAATGCCATAGATATTATGATATTAGAACACATCAATGCTAAATCAATGCTCTATTGTTTCAATGAAATAATTCTGTTAATCATAGAGAGGAAAATTGGTGTTTTTTGTGTATTAGAAACCTTGTTTAAAATGTATTATACCAGATAGATGCTTTATATAGGTTTTAATTTATATAATTGTGATGGTGTACCTAGGGGTGGTTCATTTGTGCATGTACGCAGTGACCTAAAATGTGTAATAATAATATCAAGTGAGTCCTCTTGAGAAGGCATAGAAGATATATGGGTAAAAATATGATTACTGAAATTTCCATCGATCATAATAGGAACCGGTTTAGCTGTTAAGAAGAAAATATAGCAGAAACTGGTGGGTGTCTCCTCTGTTGCATATTTGAGTTTTCCTTCATGTGGACTTTTTTTTTCTTCACTAATTACCAAAGTCAAATTTTTAGTTAGGATGTGTTTTACCAGGAAAGAGATGAACTAAATAACTAAATTAGTACTCATGAAGATATAGATATTCTGTGTGAAGATTAAATAGAAATATTTTTCTCCCTCTTTTTTTCTCACTCTATATATTCTGTGAGAGGCAAAACATCAAAATGAAGCCATCTCTGTTCCTAACGTCCACCCATCCAATCATCGGGAAGGGGTGGTAGCGGATCTCCGTGGGATGTAGGAAGAGGAATGACTCTTAGAAGGCTGGAGCAAAAAGCCAAGGACCTTAAGACCCTTCTAATAAACCTGGATGATAAACTTTGGAATATGGATAGAGAAATGAAAGAGAATGAAACACATAGAGAGGTAAAAAGATCTTTGGAGGAACCAAATAAGACACAAGGGCAAGAGTGAAAAGAACCAGAAAAATTAATAAAGAAGTTGGAAGGAGAAAAGAGTGAATTAGAAACCAGAATTTCTAAACAAGAAGATAATAACAAACAGTTGAGCGACAACCTGAATAAATTAAATGTTAGGTCATTGCTCTCTTATGAGAGAGACGAGATTGCAGCTTAGAATGTCCAGATAAAGGAAAACATTGAACAGGATAGAAAAGACTTTCAGGAGCTAAATACGGAACATGATACCATGAAAATTTCCTTTGCTGATGCACTAAAGGGGAATGTGGTAGTAAAAGATGCTGTGAGGGTGGTGGCACTGGAAAAAGTACAATATGTTGACTATAAAGTAACAGTAATAGAAAAAATTAAAGATTTTGTGATGGAAAGGGCTAATCCACTTGATAAAGAGAAGATAGTGGTAATATCAAGCATAAGTGAATCCCAGGAGTCAACATTTTTTTTTTTTTTTAAATTTAACCTTTATTTCCATTTCATTACAATGGGTATTCGTCAGCCAGGGCAAGCCCCAACCCCCCACTGTGATGTCCAACCACAGCAGTTCCTGCCAGTAAACAGCTTAAACTCTCGGTCTTGGACGGGGACCGATCTTTCGACCTCGTGAATGCGAAGCCAGCGCGTTACCACTGTACTAGCCAGCAGGCTAGGGGAGACTTGAACAAAATAAAGCTAAGGCTTTAGACCTGATAAGGAAGCTTGGAGTAGTATGTGATCTGGAGGATATTGCAGACCTTCACCAACTTGGTAAATATTTTAGTGAGGGAAAGGAAAGACCAACGAAAGTAACCTTTGAGAGAGTGGACTTAAAAGATAAAACCTAAAAGATCTTCAAGATTTTAAAACAGTGTTCATTAGACCATATAGAACATAGGAAGATATGGAAAGGATCAAACACTTGCCTGCAAGAGGTTAGAAGGTTGACTGAGGGAAAAAAAGGAGAAAGACAAGAAAAATTTTTGTTTCAGAGTTCTTCCAGACAAAATGGGGAAAAAGAAGATGATGATAGTATATCAGAGGATGAAACCTCATTAAGATTGTTGTACACCTATGCTGATGGGATAGCTGGTAAGGCAATAGAATTAAAGGATAGGATTCGCAACAGTAAGGCAGTTATAGTAGCTGTTACGGAGACTAAGTTAAGTAAGGACATAAACAGTGTCACAGTTTATCCCAAGAGATTCAAAATATCAAGGGTTGAAAGATCAGAGAGAACTGATGGAGGGATAGCACTGCTCATAAGTGAAAGATTTCAGGTTGAAGAAAGTTAGTTCAAGGAATTTGTTGTTGCTCGCATAAATACTGGATCAGAGAGCACTATAATAACTGTTGCATATAACCAACCAAGAAACCAACATAGGCTAGATGTTTATGAGGAAATCATATAGGTAATACTGAAGTCGTCAACTCAGTTGTTAACATTGCACAGGAGAGAATATGTAGGATTTTTATTATGGGAGATTTTGATCATAGAGAGATAGATTGGCTAAATTTTGACCCATACAGTGAGGAGGACTCATTGGGAGCAAGATTCCTAGATTGCATACTTGGGAATTTCCTACACCAACATGTACTGGAACCAACGAGGGCCAGGGTTGGGGATGAGCCATCGCTGCTTCATCTAGTATTCACAGATAATGTGTTGAATATTGAAAAATTTAGTATGAACCACCAATGGGAAAGAGTGACCACTGTGTGTTGTTGATAGAGTATATCATTGAAGATGTTCTGCCTGAGAATAGAGGCACTGAGGACACGAGGAAGAACTATTCAAAAGGAGATTGCATGAAAATTAATGAGCTTTTTGCAGTTATTGACTGGAGGACTTAATTTAACAACAAATCTGTACAAGAAATGTACAACATCTTTTGTGAGCAATATGGCAAGATATAAGATTGTTGCGTACCTTCCACCAGAATAGGAGTTAATCATTCCAGAGAGAAATGGTTCAATAATGAGTGTAAGAAAGCTAAGGAATAGGGATACAAAAGCTGGAAAAGGCTTAGGAGGAGAAAAAGCACAAATACCTGGCTGACTTATAAAAGAGCAAAAAATGATTACCTAAGTAAAAGAAGAGAGGCAGAGAGGGACTATGAAAGGGACATCACCAGGAAGGCTAAAGAAAATCCCAATCTTTTCCACAGCTTTATAAGAGAAAAACTGAAGGTAAAAGAACAGGTTATAAAGCTAAAGAGAGCGGATGGAAGCATCACTGAGACGGATGAAGAGGTCTGCAAAAAAAGAGTAAGGAATTTCAGTTAATATTTATATCAGAAAATATCCTACCCCTCAGATTGCAGAGATAGGAGCTTATGGGCCAGCATCAGAGAACATAATCTTTTCAGCACAGAGATGTGCAAAGCGCTGATAGAATTAGATGCCCATAAAGCTACAAGTTCTGATGACTTATCCTCTCATGTACTTAAAAAATGAGCTAAATTAATATCAGTGGCACAAAAGTATCATATTTGAAAAGTCGCTAGAATCAGAAGAAATTCACTGATGCTGGAAACAAGAGAACGTGGTATCTATCTTCAAAAAGGGAAGGAGTGATCCAGCTCTAAATAATAGTCCTGTATCCTTGAACAGCATATTTTGCAAAGTTATGGAGAAACTACTAAGAAAATACATCTTTCTTCACTTGGAATCCTTCAACTTTTTGTCAGCGAGACAACATGGCTACAGAGAAGGTATATGAACAGTAACAAACTTATTAGAATTTTAAGATGAGGTAACCCAAATATTAGAGGAAAGAGAGAGCTGGACAGATTGCATATTCCTAGACTTTCAGACTGCATTTGACACTGTTCCACACGGGAGACTTATTAAGAAGCTGCTAGCAATGGCGAGAACAGGATGAAATATCTTGGAAATGGATAAAAACTTACTTAGAAGGAAGGGAACAGAGATATAGAGTAAGACAGTGTCTGAATGGAGGAGAGTTAGTAGCGGAGTTCCACAGAGTTCAGTTGTATGGCCATTTTTATACCTTGGCTATGTAAATGACCTACCGGAGTCTGCAAATTTATTTATGAATATGTTTGCAGATGATGCAAAGATTGAGAAAATAGTAAAAGACCAGAACAATGGTAGAGAACTTCAGGAAGTCCTAAATAGTCCTCATTAGTAGTCAGAAAAGTGGCTAATGAAATTCAGTACTGCTAAATGTAAGGTAATGAGATTGTGTACAAGTGCAAACAGGCCCAATATTGACTATTCAATAGAAATAGCAAAACTTCAAAAAACTGAGAATGAGAGAGATCTAGGAGTAAACATATTGGCAGATTTGTCTCCAGAAATGCATATAAATCGCATAGTAAGGACAGCCTATGTTTTCCTAGCAAATGTAAGGGTAGCCCTCTGGCACATGGACAACTAAATGTTTAGACATATTTATGTAACCTATGTGAGGCCAAAACTTGAATATGCTGCCCCCTTTTGGTATCCACACTTGAAAAAGCATGTAGTTAAGCTGGAAAAAGTTGAAAGACATACCACGAAACTGGTGCCAGAAATAAGCAATCTTAGTTTAGAGGAGAGAATTTACCATCACTCGAAGCTAGAAGAATGAGGGTGGATACGGTATGGCTTTTAAATTCCTTCATGGTTATAACAGAGTGGATAGGGATCGATATTTTGATATGGCTGGCACTAGAACTAGATGTCATAGTTTGAAGCTTCGTAAACAAACTCCTTTGCAGGATGACTGGAAGTACTTTTTTAGTGTAAAAGTAGTTGATAATTGGAATTGGCCAAGCAAGGAGGTTGTTAATGCTAACTCAATCCATAGTTTTAAGGACAAGTATAATTATCACTAAGTACAAAATGGAACCGACCAGGAGACGGGACGGTATGGGCATGAAGCTCTTTCCCGTAAGCACAATTAGAAATTACAATTAGGTATATGCACTTGAATATATCCACGATAAAATGCAACTACTAATATGTGAAAAAAAAATAATAATCTGACTTGGAGATATAAATGATGATCTCCTATCCTGCCAGTCAAAGCTAAAGAAAATTATAAATAGACTCAATTTTAATCAGTTAATTGCCCAATCTACTCGCAATAACAAATTCAAGTAAATCCCTCCTTGATGTACTTATAACAAATGATCAAGAATTTATAAAGTATTCAAAATTAGTCAATTGCAATTTATCAGGTCATAAACATATATCAGCCATGATAGATGTGAAGAAACATAAAAAACAGTCACCTGTAAGAATATTCGCAGTTTTAAAAACTACAGTGCGAAATAATTTATGTAATACCGACGACGTTGAGAAACAAATGTAAATATTGACAAAAAATTTCCAAGTCTTGCTTAAATACTTTTGCCCCTCTGTTCCATGGATGAATAATGGAATACAGATAGCAATATCAAATCGAAATAAGATGAAACAAAATTTAAGCAAAATTATAATGAATTAAATGAAGAGCAATATAAACTGTCCAAAAAGCTGGTAAAAATTATCATTAAACAAACTGCAAATTAAAGAATTGTATAACTAAAAAAGACAACATATGGACGAATATAAAAACATTGTTCCAAGTAAAAGACATCCGCTGTGGAGGTTAATGAAAATTATCCATCAGTCATGTGCAAAATTTAATAGGCCATTTCCACACATAGGATGAGCGGTTTATAAAAGCATAAGTCAAACAGTATTCAAGAAATCCAAAATGAAACTGCTTAAGCATTAAACTATCTAGGTGCTCCATTTAAGAATCAATCTGTATACATAAATATAGTATAAAACTTGGAAAATAAACATTCTTGTGGAGCAAATGGAGTCTCCACTAAATTCTTGAAAGATTCATTCCCATACTAGCTTCATTTACATAACCGTGATTAACAACACATCCATTGCCACAAGGTATTATCAGAAAATTGGAAATATGGAATTGTTGCCCAGTCTTTAAACATGGAGACAATGAGAATAGACTCAGTACCCTTCTCCCAATTATATAAAAAGTTTTAGAGGAAATTGTTGCAAACCAGTTGTATGAATACTTGTCAAGAGACCATTTATTTTCGGAAAACCAGCATGGTTACAGGAAGGGTTTATCTACACAAACTGCTTTAACACAAGTTACTGAGACATTATTCAAACATAAAAATGAGATATCTTTACTTGCCCTATTTGACCTCTCGAAAGCTTTCAACAATGTCTCTAACCCGATTCTCTTAAAGAAAATGAAAGGCTTACATATAGATGACTTCTGGTTCAAGAGATACCTAGCTAATCGCAAGCAGTCAGTAAATATATATATAAAAAAATA
>JAXCGZ010018879.1:15000-17500 GCA_037179515.1 Halocaridina rubra
ATGATATAGAGGTAGAGATTGTGACTGTTTGAAATGAATGGAGAATGCTAGTGTTGGATGATGAGCATGATGGAGAAATAATAAAAGAGGATGTACAGTTGGCACTGAAAGAAGGTAAAGCACTAGGGATAGATGGGTGTCAGTAGAATGCTTGCCAAAAGGTGGGAGAGGCATTAGTGGAATTGACAGTTAGGTTGTTCAGTATATGATTTAGGAAAGAGAAGGTCCCAGCTCATTGGAGAAGAGAATATGTAGTTCCACTTTATTAAGGGAAAGGAGATAAGTATGAGTGCATTAGCTTTAGAGGAATTAGTTTGTTGAGTATAGTTGGTAAGACATATGGAAGAGTGTTAAATGAGAGCATTAGGAAAACTATAGAGATATTTACTGGGAAGAACAGTGTGGATTTAGGAGAGAAAGAGGATGTGTGGATTCGGTGTTTGTTGTAAGACAGGTCTGTGAGAAGTTCTTAGATATAATTAGGGACACTTTTTGGGCCTTTGTATATTTAGAGAAAGTGTATGGCAGGGTAGATAGAGAGGCATTGTGGAGTATGCTGGTACTGTATGGAATAAGTGTAAGTTTGTTGAATGCGGTGAGAAGCTCTCATATATATAGTAGTGCATGTGTGAGAATCTGGAATGGTATGAGTTATTGGTTTGAGGTGTATGTAGGGTTACGTTAAGGTTGTGTAATGTTGCAGTGGTTGCTCAATATGTGCATGGATGGAGTGCTTAGGGAAGTATATGAAAGAGCATCACACATAGGCTTGTAATTAGTGGGTGAGGATGGATGGTTGTGAAAATTGAATCAGTTGCTATTTTCGGATGACACAGCACTAGTGCCTCTTGCTGAGAATTACTTGCATCATATGGTGACTGAGTTTCTTAAGGTGTGTGAAAGATTGAAGTTGCTAGTGAATATATGTAAAAGTAAAGTCATGGGATGCGAGAGGAGTGTTAATGTTGAATGTAGGAGTGAATGGGGAGTTGCTTGAAGAAGCTGAAAATTTTAAGTATCTTGAGTCGCATGTGTCAATAGAGGGACGAGTGGATGCAAAGGTATTTAATATAGTGAATGAAACAAGTAAATGTCTAGGTGGGTTGAAAAGTGTGATGGGAAATAGGTATTTGGGAATGAATGCAAAGAGAAGGATATATGAAGGTGTCATTGTGCTGACAGCCATGTATGGAGCAGAGATTTGGAATGCAAGAGAGGATGAAAGGAAGAAGTTGAATGTAATGGAGATGAAGTGTTTGAGAAGTATGATGGGTGTATCTAGAATAGAAAGTGTGAGAAATGGGGAGATGGAAGAGAACGAGTGTTTTTAGAAGGCTAGATCAGAGAGTGTTGAGTTGACTTAGACACATGGATAGGATGATTCATGAACGAGTAGCGAAGAGAATGAGTTGTGTAAAATTGGTTGGAGTTTTACCAATAGGAAGACCTAGAATGAGATAGATGGGTGGCGTAAAAAGGGCATTGGATGCACGTGAAATGTCTGTTGAGCAGGGGAGAGTGTGTACAAGAGATAGGAATAAGTGAAGGAAGATAGTGTATAGGTGACACAGGCCAAAGGGAATTCTCGCACGTACTAGTTCAGAGAGCTGTGATGGCCGGTGTGAGGGGAGTTGCCATACGATAAACCAGTTGCGGCTTTCAGGGCTCACTGTAGAATATCCTTACCCACCTACCTTGTGGATGACTCAAATAGGGTGGTAGGGGGGAAATGTGGCAACCCTTTATCCCCAAGGAGCTAAAAGGAGTAGTTGAGGTACGTGTGGGTCGTGGTGAATGATTTCCAAACAAAATTGCCTAAACTCCAATTTACAAATTAAGCGCAGGCATATAAACTATGTAGAAGATAAAAACAATTTAATATGCTGTTCTATTTATAAAAAACATTAGGTTTTAATAAATCTTTTTACATTTTCCTCTTGTTCTTTCGACTCTTCTTTCGTCCTCAGATATAACAGCATTTATCAAACTAATATTCATTTTCATCTGTCTTTTTTCTTATTATTCTTTTTACCTTTCCTATTTGATATTTCAATATGCTATGGCTTTATGAGCATTAACACCTCCTTCCTCAGTTATACTTCTTAGTATCCATTCTCTTTCTTGTTTATTGCACTCTACAGCAAATAAAGTCATCACTATTTTGTCCTCCCCTTCTATTATGCTCTCTTCTACTTTTTCGCATTAATTGATCAAGAGCAAGTGCCGTTGTAATGCTGCTTTTATCTTCTTTTATTTCCTTCCCTCCTCTCCTCCTCATCTCGAGTCTTCCCAGTCAGCAGAACAGTCATCAATCTCTTTTTACTCTCATATTTTTCCTCTTCTTCCTCGATCTTCAATCTTCAACATTAGAAGATTAATGATATATTGTTCTTTTTTCCTCCTAATTCTTCTCTTATCCATCTCTTACATCTTAGGTTTTTTAATCAGCGATGAAAATAACTTTATTGCGTGATGGAAGTCATCTTGTGTGGAGGAAAAG
>JAXCGZ010018879.1:45000-47500 GCA_037179515.1 Halocaridina rubra
AGTTTGGTTTCTTGTTTTAGAAAACTTTTGTAGAACAAGAGCAGTTAAAAATGGAGCTTCTTAATTTCAGTGTTGTTTTACATCGTCTTCCACCATCAGCTTTGCTGGTGCTAAATTAAAGTGTATTTGAAAGGGAAATTATACAGACCATAAAGACAAAGTGCTATCCACATACGAAGAAGCCAAAGCAGAAATGCTTGAAAAATTATCAGTTAAAGCTGTGTTTACCAAAGAAAAATAATTATTTTTGGACAAAATAAGGTCCAATGCTGCTAAATGCACTATATATGAAGATTTAGTTAGGCATAAATTTATCAGCTCAGTGAATCCTTCAATGGATGCTATTCTTGCCGCTAATAGTTCTACTTCACTTGATTGAGTGGGTAACAGCTGATACACTATCTCCAGTGACAAAACCGTATGAAGTTTATAATATACCCTGAAAAGAACGTCAAGGGCCAGCACCTCAACTTCATTTTTAAGTTAATTTAACTATCACGTAATTAGATACTCCTGCACACTGGCCTTTGGGTCTAAGACCTTATAGACCCAGACAGAGAGATAAAATTTGACGTGTATATTTGTTTTACAGTGTTACAGCCTGCACTTGCAAACCATGGTGTGAATGGCCAAGCAAGAGCAATGTGCAAATGCTTTTTAATTTCCGCCCATCAACTCCAGCTCCTTCAAGTTTGGGACGATAATTCAGCAAGTTAGTGCATATGCGGTCTCGGCCCTGGAGCTTATAATTGTACCCACATTAATTTTGGATCACAAAGTAGAGTTCACTGTAGATACTGGAGCAAGAGTCTCTATTCTTCCTCACCTCATGGAAGTTAAATGCTATTTAGGATAAAGTGCTGTCTTCATTCTTTGCTGTAAACGGTGAACTTGTGCCATATTTTGATGAGATATCAATGAACATTGCTATTCCTCACTTGTAAGGAAATTTTCACCGGAAATTTGTAAAAGCATTAGTTACTCAAACTTTCTTGGGCTTGGAATTCCCCTCCCATTGTTTACTACAAGTGGATTGCAAGACAACAAAGCTGATGGGTTTTAATGCTTTAAGACAAGTGCTACAAAGACTCTTTGCAGGTTCGGTTACTCCTATCCACTTAAATAAATGCAGCAATTTAACCTAAGTGTGCCCAACAAGCTTTGTGTGAATTCCCAACTCTTTTGCACCCAGATGACTCTACCACTACCACTCCTAACGGTGTCGTGTACCATCATGCTGAAACAACTGATGCACCACCAGCATATGTAAAGACTCGTCCATTACCTGCCACCAAACTTACCGCTGCCAAAGAAGAATTTAATACTCTTCAAGGTTTGGTGTCATTCGTCCATCAAAATCTTCCTGGTCCTCTCCGCCACACTCAATGCCAGAGAAAAATCTATGTGAGTGGCATCCTGTTGCTGATTACAGAGCTTTGAACTTCAAGACCCGACAGGATTGATACCCACTTGCTCAAATCTCAAGTCATTCATTTAATCTTCATGAAAAAGGGGTGTTTACAAAACTGGACCTGCGGGAAGCTTAACACAAAATACCTGTGCACTCTCATTATATCCAAAGAACTCCAGTGACTATCCCATTTGGATTGTATGAATATGTATATATGCGTTTGGGCTTTTAAACCCCACTGAAATATTCCAGCAATACATGACCTGCCTATTCAGAGGGTGTGATTTTATGTTTGTAAACATGGATGACATTCTCGTATTCTGTAATAACTTTGAAGAACTCGTAAAACACTTAAAAGATATCTTCAAGATTCTCGTGACAACAATTAATGAATCTATCTAGATAGGTGTATTTTCCTTGCTGACTCCTTAGATTTCCTAGTATATACAGTGTCTCATCAAGGTATTGCCCTTCCAGCATGCAAGAAATTAGTCATCTGGGACTTCCCATAATCCCTTGATTCTAAGGGCTTAAGAAAGTTGCTAGGCATGGTTGGTTTTTATAGACGTCTAACTTCTCACTTTGTTGACATAGCGTCCCCCATGGCAGAACTTTTCAGAGAATTTCTGAATGCTAAGCAATTACATTGGTCAGAAGAAATTTCAAGATCCTTCAATGTCATCAGATGCTTTACAGAATGCGTCTGTCTTGAGTCATCATGCCCCTGTACCAGATTCTCTGCAACAAATGATAGATTGTTCTGCTGTGGCTGCAGGAGCTGCCTTTTGGATTGTACTCCGAGAAGCTATCTGAATCTCAACGGAAATACCAGCGTTTGACAGAGAGTTGTTGGCTGCATATTTATCTCTATTACATATCAAAGACATTATTGGAGGACATCAAGTTACATTATTCACAGACCATTCAACGAAGACGATTTCCTTGCTTAATGGAGAGTGTCACCAACATGGAGCATATCCGTGGCAGAGGTTACATTGTTGCTGCTTGCCTTTCAAGAACAGCTAATGTCATCTCTATTTCACTTATTGCCTGGCCTGCAATATTCAGTGTCCAAGATTACGACGAAGT
>JAXCGZ010018879.1:52500-57500 GCA_037179515.1 Halocaridina rubra
AATAAAAATTCATCTAATAAAAACCTGGATAAGCATCACTATTGATTAGTTATTTTACTCTCTCTCTCTCTCTCTCTCTCTCTCTCTCTCTCTCTCTCTCTCTCTCTCTCTCTCTCTCTCTCTCTCTCTCTCTCTCTCTCTCTCTCTCTCCTCTCTCTCTCTCTCTCTCTCTCTCTCTCTCTCTCTCTCTCTCTCTCTCTCTCTCTTACTTTTTCACTCCTGTAAGAGGCTTTTGAGACCCAAAGGCGATTTAATCATTAACATATAAGGAATGGCAATGGTGACCAAATGACATTTTGATGAAAATACTTCGTTAGATCTGTACATCATCATTCCACAATTTTTTGTTCCTCAAAGTACAAGATATTTTTTTTAGGAAGGTCATTCTCACATATGTTACTGAACATCCTTATGTTGCAATAATGATAATCACAGAGGGTTTTTCTAGCCACCTCAAGACGGACTCATCTGACACTCCGCGTAATAGTTCCTCCAGAGGTGCCATTGCTCAGAGTTGGAGGACAACGTGTAGATGGTACAATCTTAGGACCACTACAAGAAGATACTTCTTTGGTTATTACTTGTGATGTCATTGGAGGAGCACCTTCACCCACAGTCATATGGATACGAAAGAAAAAGGTAATCATGAAATTGATGAAGTATTCGTAGATACATTTTGCTTGCTATT
This sequence comes from Halocaridina rubra, assembly GCA_037179515.1. Classification (NCBI taxonomy): domain Eukaryota; kingdom Metazoa; phylum Arthropoda; class Malacostraca; order Decapoda; family Atyidae; genus Halocaridina; species Halocaridina rubra. The sequence continues at coordinate 53,189 of JAXCGZ010018879.1, forward strand.
TTTTTTTCTATTTTGTCTTTGTATAATAGTTAAGAATCCTAATTATATATGGCTGCATCACTTGGCAAATTATTATTTATATTCCCATGCATCTTAGTAATGCTTATTGACTAGTGTGAAAAAGGGAAAGTTATTGTGACCAGTAATACTTTTACCATTTCTTTTTAAATTTTTATATTGGGGGATTACTGCACACCCAGCAACAATTTTATTTTAACTTTATGATAACTAATTATTGTAAAATATTACCTATCCCATTCACTTATTCTTCTGATGATCAAGAGTTTTGCAAAGCACAATATAAAATGTTATAATAAAAAAATTATTTTGAAAATCCTAGACATTCTTTCTAACTACTAATTACACCAACAAATTATATCTCAGTTTTCAGAATTGATTCTACAGTTCTGAGAAAGGTCATTATAGCTGTACATTCTATATTGCTTTCCAATTGCAGATAATAGACAGTCAAGTTGAATCTTATTCTCCTTCACTGACACAGAATCGGCTAAATATTCTAAGACTCAATCGAGAATTCCATAATGCAAAACTAACATGCATAGCCTCAAATAGCAACATGACTGTCCCAGTCCAGTCATCTGTCATCATAACAATGAACCGTAAGTAACTTATTGTACAGTAGTGTGAGGATATTTGCAGGTGAGACAGTACACATTAAAACACATATAAATATTTTTATTTCCTAATAGCTTATTACGGGCGTACTTATAAAGAAAAAAAGAATCACAGAATACTTTAAACTGTAAAACCACCTGAAAAGAGATACTACTCTCATCGGTTCCTGAACAATAGCTAGTTAGAAAATCTTTTAGAAGAGTGTGTTAATCCAAGTAATAGTCCTGATCTATTTATTATGGAATAGATATGGAATCAGTTTACGAAAATCAGCAAGGTTTCAGCAGCAATATTTTTCCACAAGTACAGGTTAGCAAGGGCATGCACTCAGGGCAACGATTACATCTGCCAAAACAAGTCCTTCGCAAGAAGGCAACCGTCCTAGCCCTTTGTTAAAAAGGGAGTCCGTGACGTAAAACCGGAACAAACCGGAACACGTATCTTAACATGAATTAAGTACCAGTAACAAGTTTCACCCACGTGGTAAAACTCCATGCCATCTATGAGTGGAATTTAACTGGATGGCCATTTACAGTGGCAGAACAGAAAATGGCACAGTGCAACTTTCCTATTCCCATAGTTTAACTTTTCTCCAAAGTTGAGCCTACCAGTATGTAAGTAGAATACATACTAATGGCTTCATTATCAAAAAGCATCCAATCTCTTAAAAAAAGAAATACACTACTGTGGCCCTCTGGCCACTGTCCTTTTATCTATTCATTTCTTTTGGAATAGATAATAGAACAGTGTGCCAAATAATACATATTTGTTAATAGAATATATATTTTTGTGTGGATAGAAAGCTGTTATTATTCAATTTCTCCAGAATGCAGCCTACTGTAGAAGTAACAGTTGTTCCACTTTGCCTGCCTGGGGATAATCATGCCCATCCCTGCTCTACATATTCTGTATTATGTTTTCATGTCACGTTTCAATGACCCAATGACACTTATTACTATATTTATACGTCACGGACTCCCTTTTCTACCAAGGGCTAGGACGGTTGCCTTCTTGCAAAGGACTTGTTTTGGCACATGTAATCGTTACCCTGAGTGCATGTCCTTGCTAACCTCAGACCGTGACGATGCGCGAACCCTCGACCTGACGCCTCAAAGTCGCGGACGCTACCGCTTGAGCCACAATGACAACTCAATGGTACTTGTTAGTGAAACAGGATTACCGTTATTCATATTATTTCTCTCCTTTAAGACTGAGATAATCATCTAACTGATTCTTACAATTTCTACAGCCTTGAAGCTTACATTTTTATACTGAGCTTTCAGAGTTCTAAAAAATAAAACTGTATTTAGACCTGAACATGACTTGACCCACTAGTGTATAATGCACCACATCTTCAAGCTTGGTGGGGGTAAAAAAATTATGATATACATTTCAAATAACATATATCATATGACATATCCTCCAACATTGATTTCTCCCTCTTGGCGCTAACAATTGAGCAGTGAAATACTCTTGAGTGTAAAATATTACTGAAATTTCTTGCTCAAATTTGCATACATGTCTTCAACATTGACTGTAAACAACCGGTAACTCTAAACCTTATCCAATAATTAGGAAAGTAGGAAAAGAGCTTAGAAGCATCTACGCCCTCCTGCTTATGCATTGATCATAGTTTCTCTTGGGATCGCTTTCTGTTATTCATAACTTTTTTTTTACTTCAATCCGATGTCTAATCTTGCTATTATGAACCTCACAAATACTATGATGTAGATAATAAAACTTTCAAATCTTAGAAGTCAAAAAGAAAACATCAATTTTTGTATATATGCTTTTACTCTCGAAAGATAATTTTTTGTTTTCAGTTTATTCTCCCTATAGAAGTCAGACGTAGTCTGTTATATATCTTCCAAATTCCCAAATATTCGCAAGCACTAGATCCAATATGGCATAACCTCTTGCATCATCTTAAAATAAAATTCTCTGACAACTGGATTATTCTTGAGTTGCCATCTAATCAGGAGGAACTTATCAAATTTCCTGAATTCTGCAGTTTTCAAAAACAAGTTCATTATTGAATTGCTGCAAAAACAACAATTTCTACTATCCAATATATTTAATATGCAACGCAGTGTGTATTACCAAATATATATCATACTGAATATTTCCTGCCATACTCCACTCTAAAGCAGTTATATTTTGTTGGTGCTTTTTATAAGTATGTCTTTTGGGAAACTAAATGTTGCAATAGACTTTAACGCTGCACATAGTTTTATAGTAACAGATTGTTTCCATAATTATGCTAAACTTAGCTTAGTTCTTCTTCTTTGTCTTCATATAGCAACAAAGAACTGTTCTCTAGAGTTACAATTCACTAAATACTAATTGATCACACATATTCATATTCACTCTAGATGCATACAGATAATAATGTCAGGTACTCATTAGTTCGATAGGTGGTCACCGTGTCAGAGTGGTAGCACTCACGACTTTGTGTCGTCAGGTCGAGAATTCGCGGCCCGCCACGGTCTGAGGTTAGAAAAGACATTCACTGAGGGTAATGAACACAACTGCCAAAATCAAAGTCCTTCACAAGAAGGCACTCTCCTTGCCTTTAGTAGAAAAGGGAGTCCATAAGGTAAAATCAATCACCCATTAGTTCTATGAAATTTATTGCAAGCTTTTTTTACTTGTTATTTGCTACAGTCCAAAGTTTATATAAAAAAAAATTAAAGTGATACTAATAATTGAATTTAAAGTTTATCTTTTTTTTTATTTCTCACATTCCTTCCACGCAGTGAGGCCTCTAATGATAAAGTTAGATTCTCCCCAAAAAGTCCTTCAAGTTGGCCATGAATATGATGTCTCGTGCAGTACAGCTGGCTCTCGTCCTCATCCAAATATTACATGGACCATCGGAAACTTGGCACCACGCACACCAATCACTGCTGTTGTAAGAGAAAAATTCTATAATTGTATGTTATATACACACCTACATACATACACATATATGTAGTTGGTAGCGCCTTGGCACAGTAATTATGTGTCCTAGGTTCGAGTTCCAGTGGGGGTAAACTATGATTCATATATATATATATATATATATTATATATATATATATATATATATATATATATATATATATATATATATATATATATATATGTATGTATGTATGTATGTATGGTAGGAAAAGCCCATTAAATAAAACATACATACATACATACATACATACATACATACATACATACATACATACATACATACATACATACATACATACATACATACATACATACATACATACATACATACATACATACATACATACATACATACATACATACAAAAAAGCGTAAATGAAAGATTGTGTTTGTATCTTGACAGTATATCTTTAATGTATTGTCGACATGTAATGTACATTTTATCCAAGCTATGCGTCTTTTCATTTACTATTGATTTAATTATAAATTCTGTTTTTTTTTTCTCTCTCTCTCTCAGACTGAACATGGTATTAACATCAGCACTTCAAGTGTTCGCATAATGGCCTCACAGGCCTACCATGGCCAAAAATTAACATGTCGAGTAATCAACCCTTTTTATCCTACATATCCCTTGGAGGATTCACTCTTACTCAATGTAACATGTAGGTACTTTAAGTATTATAGTCCCCTGAGCATAGTTAAGACCATCACATCTATTTCTAGAAGTATGGGGG
>JAXCGZ010018879.1:62500-77500 GCA_037179515.1 Halocaridina rubra
GACTCAGCATTCTGCCATTTTCTTTATAATATTGCTATGCATGCATGATCATACAATTATCATAAATATTATTTGTTGAAATTATGGTGTTAGAAATTTAATGTATCATATTTTATTTTCTTGAATATAAAAATCAATGTCACTAAAGTCCAGTCTCACATGCACTGGAAGGCAGTGTTCACCGATGCCCATAATTTTTTTTTTTTTTTTTGGAAACTTAGCAACACACATTTTCCCTACAGATTCTCCTATATGTGGTGACAATGAGATATCTGAACCTTCGAAAATATATGGTACCGATTTAGGCAATTTTGTGAACGTGAGTTGTACTGTCCAAGCTTCACCTCCCAAAATCAAATATTTCTGGGTTTTTAATAATACTGTCACAACCATGCGGTTGCCTGAAGATCAGATCTTAACAAAGTCTGGTGAGTATTTTTGAGTACTTAATAGGGCATTTTTTATAGTTAGACCAAATACCGATGAAATACGTAGCATGTGGTATAGCTTGACACAAAAAATATGGATTTTGCTGGATTGAAATACTCATAAGACAATACTGCTCAATAAAACTCTTCTTTTCACAAATAGTATTTTAAAAATAGGCGGTTTACACTGTTTCCTTGAAAGGCATAATAGTAACTCCATTAACTACTCCATAATCAAAAGATCACTTTTTTTCATATGGCATCCTTAAAAATAAATATTTTGTAATAAATTCTCATAAATCAAAACTTACTTCTTCTAGCTGCTATTTATACAATTTTTTTTTCAATACTAGCTTTGAAAGCAAATTTCCTTGAAATTATATTCTAAAGGCTAAAATTATTAACATGTCATTCATGCACATTATGATTAAAGCCAGTTACAGAACTTTCAATTCATGGGGACTGCTTGAATAAATGAGCTATCTTCCCCCGCCCCTCTTTTTGTTACTAATCTCTTGATTTGAAATTTCTTTTTTTCTCTCTCAAGTTGCTCCTGACAAACATAACACCTCCGATTTTCCCTTTGCTTAGTAAAAGTTAACTAATGAGACAAAGAGAGGAAACAGACTTCAACCTGCCCTCGCATTTCCTCCAGCATAAAATCAAGGCATATGGATGTGTGTTTTGACTTGGCCAATGTCTTACATGGTGTCTTGAATTCTTTGAATACAAATAGCAGTTCATTATTCACATCCTAAGTTTACTAGCACTTATTGCTGATTTTTTCCTTTGGGTAGATGGCAGTAGCACTGTAAGACTCCAAATTCGGGACTCCAATGATTATGGTACACTTCAATGTTGGGCCCAAAATTCTGTTGGCAGAATGACTACACCATGCTTGTTTCACATTGTTCCAGCTGGTAATCTTAATTTGCTGTTATGATAGCAATAACAACTAAAATTATGAAAGTGAATATTATGAGTGCTCTCATGATTGATGGCTGATTTGATATCTAAGTAAGCATTTCATTGGTCTTGATGTGATATTTTCTAACCAATGTACAGGTCGACCACGCCAGCCTGAAAGTTGTAGAGTGTCAAACAAAACTTACGATTCTTTATCTGTGAGCTGTACACCAGGGTTTAATGGAGGCTTGGAACAAATATTCCTGGCAAAGGCAGGTAGGCAGTTATACTGTGTGATGACACCTGAAAACTTATATTCAAAAAAAGGTATACATTTCAACATAACATAACATCACTCAATAGAATATAAATTATGGTAACACTATACTTAGTTAACAAATGCCAGTGATGCAGTTTCCTTTTGCAAAGCGTAAATCCTTCCAGACCCTTATTAACTAGATGTAGAAGGAGAATTTGTATTCAAAGCCAATTAGAATATTATCTATATATATAAGCCTAACACATCTTATGCTGGAGTGTGCATATACATGTCTAATACAAAATACATAACTAAGCAAATTCCCTATTTTCAAGACAATTGGAAATTCAGCTGCAAGCAGTAACTCAAATGTTCATTTTAACTAGTGTAAGCAACTTCAATTCGCATGCCATTAAAAATATCTTATATTCACTACTAAAAGTGTGATATAAAATATTCAATACATCTGATGACGACTGCTTATAGTGTCTGTGGAGATATAAGATACCAGAAGTACAAGAGAAAAAGAAACCAGAGCATGCGTAACTAACCATGTAAAATGTCATATTGTACACTGTTATAGAATCTGGGATATCTCATACATCTTGTCTTTGTTTGCATTCTGTAATATGGATTATAATATGAAAAGCTTCAGATGAGAAGCATATTTGGGAAGAAAATATAATCCAAGCTTAGAAATAGCAATTCTTTATATTTGTTCAAATGCTAGTCGCTCCGGAATTCACACCTAATAAGAAATACTCTGATAGCAGGTGACTTTCTATAATTCCTTCATTCTTCCTTATGTAATCATGCTATGCATATTCAAGTACAGTGATAACAGTTCCCTTTTTACATATATCTTAACCCAACCGATAAACCGCACAAGACATCAGCTCACAAACAGTCCATCAGTTTTAATATAACAAATTCTCTTGATATATTACCATATGAAATCATACTTTATGAATAGTAGCTTGACCAATGCACCAAAGGCCTGTTGAAACTCTACGACTGAAGGTATTACGGATATAACTAGTACTGGCCCAGACGGCTCCAGGTAAAATCTTCCTTCAGGCACAGTTATTTCGTTATACCTACATCTACACCGAATATTCTGGCATATTTTTTACACATCTCTTTTTTTCAGATCCCATCACAATTGACAAGTCACAATACTCCCCATATCTGCTTTCTCTCTTTCCCAATTTTTGCAATAATTATGGGAGGTCCACAGCTTATGGCCCCCAGCACCGGCATAAAGGGGTGCTAAGAATCTCCAGGAATCTTGTTGACTCCACTATTGATGTGATGGTAGATACACTTGATAGTGGTTATGGTTCTTCCCTTAACCTTGAACTTCCTGATAGATCTGCTACTTTCACTCTTCACTTTTCTAGCATTTGTGGTTTCAACTCCAATCCTACTTCAGTAGAACAGCACTTGGGTACATCCCTACATAACCTCCTCCTTCTCTCTGAAACTCAGTTGTCTAGCCATGCTTCCAGTGACCCATTTCAAATCGTTCACTATAACCTGTATTCTCATTTCTGTTTTACTGCGGTGTCTGTGCCTACTGCAGCAATAACACTCCTATTACAAGTCGCATGGCCCTTAAATCACATGACTTGGATGTTCTCTGGATGAAGTTCTATCACTACACTACCATAATTTTCCTTTGTTTCTGCTGATGCTCTCCTAACTCCAATGACTTTGTGTCTTTCTTTGAATATCTGTCCTCTTGCCATGAGTCCTTGTTATCTTCTCACCCACGTGCTGAAATTCTCTACATCGGAGATTTCACTGTACACCACAGTGAGTGGCTTAATTCTTCTCACACTGATGTGGGAGAAAGTGAGGCCCTTGCTTTCTCTATTAATCATGATCTATAGCAAATTATCAAGCATCGTATTTGTGTTCCCATTCGCCACAAACTTACAGCTAACACTCTTGACCTATTTCTTACTTCTACTCCATCAAACTACTCATTAGCTGTGCTCTCCTCACTTGGTGTATCCAACGACTCTGTAATCTCAATCCCTTCCAATTTTGCTCCCTCTCCCTCAATTCTTCCTAGTCAGAGCCGCGTTTGGCAGTTTTAGAATACCCAACGTGATGATTTGCGTAGCTTCTCTAATTTCCCGTGGAATGACCACTGCTTTAGGTCCCATACCATAATAAGTTTGCAGATGAACTGTCTCCCGTGCTTTGCCATCGCTTTCGCCTCATTTTCTCAATTAGAATCTGTCCCTCATCATGGAAGTATACTCTAGTGCAACCTGTTCCTATGAAGAATGACTGCTCTATTCAGAAACTACCAACCAATTGACAGAACTTTTACTGTCGTTAAAGTTTTTGAAACCTTGACCAATTCTCACTTTTTGAAATGTCTTAAATTTAGCTCACTTATCTCCGATCACCAGTATGGCTTCAGCAAGGCAAGATCCACTGGTGACATCCTCTCCTCTCTTATTCATGTATGGTCATCTTCTCTGAGGAACTATGGGGAATTCTTTATTGTTGCCCTTGATATCTCTAAGGCTTTTGACAGATTCTGGCACAAGATTTTGTTGGCTAAACTCCTTGACTATGGCTTTAACCTTTCTCTTTGTTCGCTGATTCTCAGTTTTCTTTCTGACCATTTTATGTCTGTGCTTTTTCTTTAAGTGTGACACCGGGACAGACAACAAAACTGCCCTCATCAAGAAATGCCCAGGCACGAAGAAAACATTAACAAAATGAAAAGAAAAAGGTTACGGACCAGGCAGATAGTAGGTAATGATGCACATTGGAAAAGGACATGCTGAGAAAATAATCAAAGTACTGAGGACCTAGAGATATGGTGGTTTAGGCTCTAAGATGATGATAGGTGTGCTTTTTGAAAGATTATAGGTTATAAGAATTAGGAAAAACAGAAGGAGAATAGGATTTCCAGAGTCTGGAGGTAGATGGCAAGAAGTAGTTGCTGCACTGATCAACCCACGTGCTACAAATCTTCACACAGTACCTGTGAGATGAGGCAGCTTGGCAAGTGTTATATGGCCTTGGCAGTGGGGGAGAAATGCAACTCACCAACATATCAGAGCAGCGATGGAAGTAATAGCAATAGGAAAGAGAAAGGGATGATACTTTGTGGTGAAGAGAGAGAGAATCCAGATTAAAAGTAAAAGAAGGGTCTTTAATGAGAATGACTGCCTTAGATTCAACCATATCACGGAGATAAGTATAAAAAGTAGTACCCAAAATGTGCGAGCAATATTCTAAGCAGGGACGGATAAGACCTTTATAGATTTAAAGTAACTGCACAGAGGCAAAGTAATGACAAAAACGAAACACGAACCCCCCAATAATATTAGACGCAGATTTAGAAATATATATTATGTGATCCCTCCAAGACAATTTAGAGGCTATATGAATTCCTAATATGGTGACAGAATTAAGAGGGTTAATTTCGAAGACAATAGGGCTATCAGGAGGAGAATATAATGATATAACCAGAAACTATGTCTTGGAGGAATCAAATTAATTCAATTTTGGGTGCCCCACTCAGATACCCTCTTCAAATCAGAACTGAGAGTAGATAAAAAGAGTGATACAAAACTGATTACGAGTAGCAGATGAGGGAAGTGAATAAAAAGGCAGAGAGAAAAATGGGTAGAATCGTCGGCAAAGGCGGGAAGAATAGAGGAAAATGGGGACTGAAGAAGATCATTGATTAAGAGAAGGAACAGACTAGGTGAAAGAACAGAACCTTGTGAAACACCACAGGTAACGGGGAATAGGCTAAATGTTGCACCGTCTACAACCACAGATATAAAACGGTCAGAAAGAAAACTGGAAATCAGAAAACAGAGAGAAGGAGCAAAACCATAGGCAGGGAAGTTGGCCAACAAAGCCTCGCGCCAGACTCTCTCAATAACCTTTAGAGATACCAAGGGCGACGACAAAGAATTCCCCATAGTTCCTCAGAGATGACTATACATGAGCAAGATAGGACAGGAGGTCACCAGTGGATCTTGCTTTGCGGAACCCGTACTGGTGATCGGAGATAAATGAGTTAGATTCACGATGATTTAAGAAGTGAGCACTGAGCAAAGTTCAAAAAATTTAGCGATAGAAGAGGTTAGAGCAATAGAGCGGTAGTTTGATGTAATAGAGCTGTCACAATTTTTAGGGACAGGTTGCACTTGAGCATGCATCCAAGATGAAGGATAGATACTGGTTAAGAGAAAAAAGCAAATAAGACGGAAAGCACGGGAGCCAGTTCATCTGCAAACTCCCTAAGGAAACTTGCAGGGATACCATCGGAACCAGATGCCTAGTTCGTTATTTAGTGAGCAATGAACTTTATGGAATTTGCGTGAATAAAACATAATGGAGGGCATAGGGTTAGAGAGGATGAAGATTGAGGGTCAGGTGCTGTGGAATCGCTTATGGTAGAGTTGGCAGAAAAATGAGAGCCAAAGAGAGTGTCTTTGCCAGTGGGGGAGCAAGCTATAAAACCATCAGAAGGAATGAGAGGAGGAAAGCTTGAGTTACAGAAGTTGTTGGAGAGATTTTTGGATAAGGACCAGAAATATTTGTCAGATCATTCCCTGTTACCAATGTGTTCCACAGGGCTCTGTTCTTTCGCCTAATCTGCTCCTGCTCTTCATCAACGATGGTCTGCAGTCCCCATTCTGCCCTCGTTCCTACGTATTTACCGACGATTCAACCCTTCATTTTTTCCCTGCCTTGTCTTCACAACCTTCATCTGCTACTTGTAATCAGTCTCCTATCACGCTTTCTTCTACTCTCAGCTCCGATTTGTAGAGGATATCTGATGGGAGCATCCAAAATTTAGTTAAATTTTATCCCTTCGAGACAGTTTTTGGCAATCTCTTCATTCTCTTTCTCCTTTTGATATCCCTAATATCTTCGAAGGTAACGAAATTTACCCTCTTAAGTCTATTAACATATTAGGAATCCAGATAGCCTCTAGATTGTCTTGGAGGAGTCACATTATTTAGATTTTTAAATTTGCATCCAAAAAATTGGGGGTTTTGTCTCGATTTCATAATATCTTTTCCTCCTTACCTTCACATAAAATTTATAAAGGTCTTATCCATCCCTGCTTAGAATATTGCTCTCACATCTGTGGTGCTTCTTCATATACATATCTCCTTGATAAGGTTGAATCTAAGGCGGTCAGACTCATTAATAACCCTTCCCCTACTTAAGATCTGGATTCCCTTTCTCTTAGTTGTAAAGCATCATCTCTTTCTCTTTAATAGCACTTCTACTTCCATTGCTGCTCTAATGAGTTGGCGGGTTGCATTTCTCCCCCACTGCTGAGGCCACGTAACACTCACCAAGCAGCCTAGTCTCACAGGTACTGTGTGGCGATTTGTAGCTTGCAGTTTGCTCAGTGCAGTGACTGCTCCTTTCCACCCACCTCCAGATTCTGGAACTCTTTTCCTCCTTCTGTCTTTTCATATTCTTATAACCTATCTTCCTTCAAAAAACTTATCTATAATCAACTCAGGGCCTAATCCTGCCATATTTCTAGGTTCGCAGTACTTCGACTATTTTTCAGCATATCCTTTTACTGTTGTGAATCATTTCCTTATCTAAGCCTTGCCATTAACCTTATTCTTATTCTTTGTCTTAATGTTTTTTTCGTGCCTGGCCCTTTAGTGACGAGGGCAATTTTCTTGCTTGTGCCAAGTCACACTCAAAAAAACAAAACAAAAATTGGGGTTTACCCATATATTTTACCAGGCTTAGATTTTTTTTAATTTTTACTACAAGTCCTTAGTGCAACAATATTATTGCCCATACAAGGGTTTGTGCTGCCCTGACTGTAGTACCAATGATACAGATATGCCATAAACCATTTGTAAATGCATGAAATCTTCATTCATGGCATAGCTTTCCCTTTTACCACTGTCAGCATAAGGCAATTAGTAGATGTTTCTGTAATTATACAGGTGGTATTCTGCCTTACAAACTTTATCCTATTATAAATTTTTGCAAAACTTTACTCCATTGGTCATATTCATGGTAAGTCTGTTTTATCACATATGCTACTCAGAGTTCTACCCATCACAAGTTCTAATAATGTCCATTAAAGAGCTTACTTTTAAAGTTACGACATATTTTCCCCAAATGCTTTTTACTAAATTTTGTCATAAATATAGTATATTGGCATTTGTTATGCTTCAAATCATCTTTATGTTTCTCTCCCATGCTGTACTTTGTACAATTTTACATTTTGGAACTTAATGAGCCTTCTTTTTAGGCTGGTCAGTTCTCTTCTTGTTGGACATTAACATTCTGAGCAGCAGAGTATAGTTTTTTTATGGAAGTGGCTCATTTCATTCATATCTGCCTCCCTAGTACTAGCTTTACTGAAGGATATAGTAGTACTAGTTTGAGCGTCACTCCCTCACCCCAAAAGGCTGGGAAACTTCTTAGTCAATACATTTCCTGTATAATATCTCGACTATCTTAAGGAATCGTATCTTAATACCTTTAATACATCTGCCACTACCTGTTGCTCTCTCAAATAAGCCACCAGCTATATCTGCTGTTTATTTTGCATTCAGCATTCTGGCTTTCCATACTTGTAATACCATTCTAAGTATCTACCCTTAAATCTTGTCCCTTGTGTCTGGAAATAAATAGTTCAGTTTTGCCCACTGTATCTGGTGTGAGGGACTCAGGCCAAGTTAGTCTTTTGCTCCATTATATGCCTAGGCATAAACTATTTAGCATCTTTGTCTGCCTTATCACCAATGTCTTTGGATGCCACCTACCATCTAATAAGTTGCATTAGCATTCATATGTCCACTGGATCATATTCTTGGCCACCTAGCTCTATTAGAGTGACTAGTTTGCTTCAGCAGTTGGTTTATTATGATTTTGCACCAATTCTAGCAATTTCATGTGTATCTAATATATTGCATATTTTCTTACAAGAATTGGTGATTCTTTGTGGCTTACCCACTTATTTTTTTCTTTTCAATATGCTTATGCCTCTAGTAAAAAAGAAATAAAATCTGGGTTCTCTCTTTTTTTTTTTAGACACTCATTACTTCACAAAGTGGGATCAGATTATGGTATGACCATGTTTAACATAGAGGTCTATATTGTTAGCTAATTAAATAAGCAGCAGTTTTATTGCTCAAGTTTTTGAATAAAAGGCTTTTTAAAGGAAACTTGCTAGCTTTGAAAGAGGACAGGAAGGTTAACTTGCCCTTTCATACGCAAATATTTATTCGAAGTAGGCCTTGAATTTTCGACGCATCCCATTAAAAGCTTACAGTCTTCATCTTGATAGAAGTTCTGACCCAAATCCTATGGTGATATTTTATATTAGGATTTCCTTTAAAGTTCTGATTCGGGGCCTTAAATTAGTATTTTCACCAATTTAGGTGAAGATGTATTTCAAGGCCTGTTTTTACAGAGTGTGGAACTTTTCTATGGCTTTGCAAAGTTAATGTCTTTTGCAAGATGGCCCTCTCAGGAATATTTATTCACTCTGTCGTCTGTCCTACTCATAGTTTGTCTTCATTCTCCACTCAAACGAAGTATGATGGGCATATTCAACTGAGTGAGGGTACCATTGGCTCAGGTGCTGGCAAGTGATGAGAAGTTACCCTCTCCTTAAGTGAAGGGTGCAATGTATTCTTTTCACCCGGCAGTTAGATCAGTTCAGTCTTGTAGATGCCTCTCTCCTAACAACACAACAACAGGAACTAACCAGAACAAGATTCTTTCCAGCACAAGTAACCAACCTGGTAAAAGGTTGCAGAACAGCAAAGATGATATAGGGCCCATCTCCACTACTCCTAACAACACAGCAACTATCACTAACCAGGACAACCAAATTACACCTTCCAGCAAAAATAACCAACCCAGCAATAGGCTACAAAACAATGAAGAAAACAGAAGAGACAAAATAGCAGCGGTCTCTATTCTAAACATTCCATCGAAGTCCTCTCCCCCACAGCCACAGTTACCCAATAATACAAGTGCAAGGGTTACAGCTCAAATATATATTCGCATTCTTGGCAACCCCTTTGAGAGAGAGATACGTAATATATTGACAAATCAAGGCATTCCCTCTGAAGAAGTCTTGATTATGGAGCTTTCTCGCAAACCAAATTGGGTCTCCTTCGCAATAACGATATCGAAAGGATTTGAATATATGCCTTATAAACTGAATCAGTGGCCTACAGGCACAATTGTCCAGCCATTTCGCGGGGGCAAACAATGGACACAACCTAGGTATTCTACAAAATATCCCAAACGACAGTCATACCAAAATAAACAGCAAAGAGCTTATGAAACAATCCCCTATCCGCGAGACTACAGAAAGAGACACAATACAAACCTCTCTTATCGCCGTCCACGCACAAGAAACTTCTCCTGGAGAGATGGCTGTTACAACCCTAGACACTCACCTACACATACAATCTTTGGGAAGGCCCGATCATACCATGGCACATACTCAAATCAGTGTTACCCATCCAACGTCAGGTACAGACACCAGGGTCCATGGGCTAACCCCAGAACACACTACAATGATGAATTCCCAGCAGAATCACACAGTCGAAACAAGTCATGGACAAACCCAAGAACAAACTACAACTATGACTATGGATACCACCCAAATAAAACATAGTAAGAAAGCAACATTAGTACTGTACATGTGAACGCTCAGTCCCTGCTCGCTCATTTTGAGGAAATAATAATGTTAACAAAAGACTACAACATAGACATCCTCTGTGTAAGTGAAACTTGGCTTCCTCCTACAACTGAAAATAAATATGTGAATACCCCAGAGTTTAAAATATTTCGCAATGACCATGGCCGAGGGGGTGGGGTCTGTATTTATGTTAGAAATTATCTTAGTGCATCATAAATAACCACAGGTTTAGAAAAAACTGAAGAGCTCGAAGATTTATGGATCACTGTGAAGAATCAGAAACTTCCATCTTTCATTGTAGGGTGTGTTTACCGTCACCCTAAAGCACCTACCAGTTCGTTCAATCATCTCCTAGAAACATTCAGAAATATCTGTGTGTGTCATAAACCCATATACATACTTGGTGACTTTAATGAAGACTTGCTGTCAGCAGATAACAAAATGAAATGGGTGATCAATACTGTGAAGTTAACACAAATAGTGACAAAACCGACCCGCATAACCCCTAACTCTAGGACTATTATAGATCTGATAATAACAAATAAGGTGTAAAGTATACCTTATTGGGACGTAGTTCCCTGCCCAATTGCAGACCACGAGCTGAACATTGCTATGCTAAAAAGAAACAAGCCCAAAAGGAAGCCTCTCTTCAAGACATGCCAGTGTCAAAAAAATTACTCCCCTGATATCTTTTGTGAAACATTAATTAACAACACAAATGCACTTAATAGAATTAAAAACACAGATAACGTCGATTTGCAGGTTGAGATTCTAACAAATGTCTTTCGTGAATGCTTAGATAGTTGTGCACCCATTGTAACAAGAAAAATAACCCGCCCCTCAGCCCCTGGCTAACTAATGACGTCAAAGAGGCAATGCAAATCAGAAATCAAATACAAAAAGAGCCAAAAATTAATATTTATGATATGACTCTCCGAGAACGTTATAAAACAGAAAAGAAACGTGTCAGATCTCTCATCAATGTAAGTAAAATAGACTTTTACAAAAAACAATTTAATGACTCTAGACATGATACAGCAGCAACATGAAAACTGATAAGAAGCATGATACCAAATGAAAAGACTACCTCAGAAAGTTATGAAAATAAATTGGAGTTGAAAGACAAAGCAGAAAACTTTAATAACTACTTTGCTAATGTTGGCAAAATACATATGAGAAAACACAAGAAAACTTCAACTCAGTGAATATGAGTAATTGCTTAAAGGACTATTCTTCCAATGTAAACACAAGAGAGTACTTCAAGATAAATCCTATCGATTGTGCTACCCTAATTCTTACCATAAAGAGCCTAAGGAACTCAGGCTCTTATGGTCCAGATGGTATACCATTTCAGTTCATCAAAGATGCTTTACCCATGATTGTATCTTATATTCTAACTATTATGAACACTTCCATTGTTACTAAAAAGTTTGCTGACTCTTGGAAAAAAAATCACATGTAATACCTCTGCATAAAAAAGGGGACAGAGAAGATGTGACAAACTATCGTCCCATTTCCCTGCTACCCATTTTCTCTAAAATATTAGAAAAAATTGTTGCATGCCAGCTTATGTCATATTTAGAGTCAAATAGACTATTATCTATTAACCAACATGGTTTCAGACCGAAACTTTCTACGAAAACTGCACTGCTCAAAGTTACGAATAGTAAACCATGTAAACCATGTAAACCATGAAATTCTTATACGTAAATGTACAAACCTAAATATTGATCCGAGCTGGTTTAGAGAGTATCTATCTAATCGCAAACAGTCTACACGTCTTAACAACATTATCTCTATTCCAAAAAATGTATCATTGGTGTTCCACAGGGATCAGAACTTGGTCCTGTCCTCTTCTCCATTTACGTAAATGATCTATCTTCTTTCATTTCTGACTGTCTAGTCGTACAGTATGCAGATGACACTCAACTACTCCTTAGTGGTGATATTAATAATCTCCCAGAGCTAACCTTAAGAGCAGAAAACACTTTGTCAAAAATTAAAACCTATTTTCAAGAAATTGGGCTGTTAATTAACGAAAATAAAACAAAATGCATGTTTATTGGTTCAAGGTTCCATATAGCCCAAATTCCAAAAAACTTAACAATTAATTTTTGCAACAATGTTATTACACCTAGCAAAACAGTCAAAAACCTAGGAATTCACTTTGATAACTACATGTTGTTTGATTCCCACATAGATAAAGTATGCAAAAAGGTTACAGGAACATTAATGTACTTATCACGTATAAAAGACAATTTTGAGACTACCACGCGAATAACTTTTATTGAATCTCTAGCCCTAAGTCCCATTAATTACTGCATAACTGTTTGGGGAGCTACCACTAAGACTCAGATAAACAGAATACAGAAGCCTATTAATTTTGCAGCTCGAGTTGCCCTGAGAGGAATAAGAAAATATGACCACATCACACCAGCCCTCAATAAACTTGGGTGGCTGCGGGCAGAAAATAAGGTCGCTTATGCTATTTATGTGTTTGTATACAAAATTTTGGACCATCATTATCCTAGCTGGCTATTTGATTTAAAAACAGTCAGGGATATAAAGGGAACCAACACAAGACAGAGCAGTGAGCTCTTTGTTCAGAGAACAATAACATAAGCAGGTTCAAAGATGATCACTATTAAAAGGCCAACACTCTGGAACAATATTCCAGAGCATCTTAAAAATGCATCCTCCTTCACAGCTTTCAAAGGCAAACTTTATAGTTTTCTTTTGGACAAATATTTGCTGCTCACGCTTAAGCTAAACTTAATGATTTAATACAATTTCCCTTAACATTAACCTCTCTATATGCAAACTGATATCGACTTCTCTGTTCTCTAAGTTAAGAACTAATTATTCTCATTGAAAGGAAAACAAATATGGTAATGATGCCGATAATAACGATACTGTATCTAGTGTTATTATTATTATATTATTAACATTATTGTTAGCATTTTTATTATATCATTGCTATTTTCTATGAAAGCTACATTTAATTTAACTGTATGTATTACCCCCTTACTTATTAGTTCAATTACATGTTTACTTATAAGTGACTTTAATTTTAAGAAGAATAACCATTGTATAAAAATGGAAATAAATGTTTTGTGTTTGGGGTTTTGTTGTTTGTGTCTCCCACTTGAAAGCATACTTCTGAGAGAGGTGCATGACATGAATGGGTGGACTAGAAAAAGGGGTTTGGGTGAGAGGGGCTTAGGAATATCTGATCTTCAAGGTTGATAACAGACTTTGCAAAAGAGAGTCCGCTGATTCCTTCACAAACAGTTTATCTTTGCCATTAGAATAAAACGTTGACTTCGATTCAGTGGTAATTTGTAGTGTAGTATTCTTCTGAGTTTGTAGTACTGAATCATCCTTCAGTTTCATAAGCTGTCTTAATTTACATTAGAATTCACTAAGGCGTTTTCTGTTACTGTGACTCTATGTAGATTTTGACGAAGATCAAATTATTCTTCACTGTGCCATTTTAATCAAGAAAATGGTTATTAAGATTAACTTCATGTCACTTACTTTCCATTCATCCTTCTTCATACAAAGCCTTCAATTTATTAGCTACCATTGAGCAGAATGTAGGTAAACATGGAGGAGGTGGGTACTTGCCCTTTGATGTATTATTGCCCCTTTTGGTGTGAGAGAGGAGTTTTTATGATGATATCATTCTTCTTCACATTGCTGGTCCCAATAAAAAGGGCTAGGGCAACTTATCTTGTCCTTTATTCTTATAGGACGTTAATGTTCCATTTTTTGGAAGTGTTTGCCACCAGTACAATACCTGTCTATAATTACCCAAAGTATGTAAGATAAAAATGAGGTTTGGATGAGAGACTTTTGGGGGTTTCTGATGCCCCAAATTGTTGACAGAGTATGCAAAAGAGTGTTTGCTGCTTCCTATTCAAAGAACTTACCTTTACCTTTAGATTCAAGTATTAACTTGTTTTTTTGTGCGAATGTGGAACTAAATCATACTTTTGACTGGCATTATCAGTTTCCTTTGCAGTTTTACTTTACATAAGAATTCATTAAGGTGTCTTCTGCTACTGTGACTCTGTCATAATATCATATTTGGCTTTCCAAGAGGATTAAATTTTGCTCTTGTGTCTCTTTTTTCAAGAAAATGGACATTAAGATTAACTGGAGCTCACTACTCTTCCGTTTCATCCTTCTTTACACCAAAGCCTTTAAATTAATACCTGTCCTTGGACAGAATGCAGATAGCCAAGGAGGTGGCTGCTTGACTTCTGATGAATTATGGTCTATATTGGGTCTGAAGGAGAATCTTATGGATCTTTTTTTAGTATTTCTTCTCTGCATCAAATACTCACTTCAAATATTGGTTTCGGAGACTGATCTTGTCCCGAATGCATGTAGGCTACTTATTTTTAGGCGTGCTTGACACCTGTATGCTGAAATTGCATCTGTGAATGTGCTCATTCATTCTTGGGGAGAACCATTCCACAACATACTGAGGCTAGGTTGGTGTTGTGCAAATATGCCCTTGAGTCTGAAAGCACAGCTCTTATTAATATTTTAATATTAATATTTTTATCATTATTATTATTATTTTAGCATTATTATCATTTTATAATTATCATTATTTTTATCATTATTATTATTTCATCATTACCATGATCATTATCAGTAGTAGTAGTAGTAGTAGTAGTAGTAGTAGTAGTAGTAGTAGTAGTAGT
>JAXCGZ010018879.1:100000-120000 GCA_037179515.1 Halocaridina rubra
CTGAAAAGATGATGTTCTCTAATACAGGCCCATGATATTCTATCTCTACAATTTGAGGGGGTGGGGTATATTCCACTATCAATACTGACTCAAACTCATTGTTCAATTATTCACAGATCTCTTCATCTGTCACAGTGATGCTTTAATCTGCCCTCTTTAGCTTTAAAACCTATTATTTGTCCTTCATTTTTCCTCTGACAAAGCTGTAGAAACATTTAGGATTTTCTTTAGTCTTCCAGGTAATATCCCTTTCATAATCTCTCTCTGCCTCTCTTCTTCTATTTATGTAATTATTTCTTGCTCATTTGTAAGTCTATCTTACCTTAATTACCAATTCCAAAATTTGTCACTCCTCTCCTTAGCTTGTAAACCCTGACAGCCTCATTCCTGTTGAGTCTATGCCCAAGGAGGTTAAGGAGAATCTGAGTCTTCTATTTAAAGGTTTTATTAATATCCAAACAGTGATTTCTTTCTATAGCTGACTAGATTGAATTATCTTCTAGATCAGACAATACTAGAGTCCTCTATAAGAGATGATACAAGAGTGCTCTATAGCAGATGATACAAGAGTGCTGTGCTATATAGCAGATGATACGGGAGTGCTTCACTTGTATTATCGTAGGCGAAAAGTAAACTCCTTATGGCAAGGAGTGTGAAGTTCTGGTTGATGAAATTCTCATTGTTATTGTTTATTAATAATTGGGCAATTAAGGATAACTGGGAATTTAAGAATAAATGATGAGATTTAACAATAGCAATAATATATACACTTCCAAAATGTAAATTTCTAATCAAAACTTAAATATATGATGTCAGTCCAACAGATCCCCCCATGGAGACGGAGTCCCAGGTAAAATAATAAAAATCAGGATTAGCTGCAAAACGAGCTTTTCTCCCAGAACGAGATACTGCAGCTGTCTGAAAAGGAAAAACTAGGGATTGTGATAATTCCAGAGTATTGCTACTACTGTCTGTAGGAACACAAATGTCAGACTTATTTTCAACTGACTCAGATAATATAGGATCAGTGGTGTCACTAAAAACTACATCAGTTAGACTATTAGATGAGAGTAGATATTCACTTTTAGGAACACATATAATATGAGGATACCTTTGAGGGTTGACACATGGTACTTCAGGTAATTTTGCTGGTTTCAAACGATTTTTAGATACATTTTCAGTGTCTTCTGAAAGCAATTGTCTTAAGATATTTATTATTTTTGCAATCACTGAGAATCCACATGAATCCAAACTTTAGGTACACTAAATAAGTCATTTGGGATTTTTGGAACACTTGACATTGTTAAAGAGTCTGATAAATGAGTGAAATTAATTTCTCTCTTGCACTTAATAAAAGTTTTTTATAGAATCTACCGTAGAACCTGATGAAACAGGAGATTTCACAAATAAATCGCTAGAACTAAGAGAAGTTTTCCAGACACTAAGGTAAAAGAAGAATAGCCTGAGGAGTTTGCCATTCAACGTAGATTAAGGAGGACAACCGGCAGGCATCGAGTCATGTTTGTTGTTTGGCCATTAAAGATGCCTACAAGGTCCTATGGGAACGTTCTACAATTCTATTACCCTGAGGATGATAAGCTGTAGTTTGCAGGCTTTGGAATCCTGCATAGGAGGATAGTTCTTGAAACAATTCTTACTCAAACGGGGCTTCTCTATCAGTTCTGACATAAATAGGTACACCAAATCTGAGTACCCATCCACAGAAAAATGCTTGGGCAATTGCTTTTGCCGTTACTTACATGAGAGGTGCAGTTTCAATCCACTTGGTTCTACGATCAATACAGGTTTACAGATATCGATAAGGAGTTTGGAATTCTTCACCAGGAGGAAAGCAAGGTGGCAAATGTCCCACAATATCAATATGAACCACCTAATATCGCTGAGAAGGGATTTCCAATGATAGAATCTGAGATTTAGTGTGCTTCAAAACATTTGTTGCTTGACAAATCTGGCAGAAGCGTGTCCACTGATGTGCATCTTTTTCCCTCCATGGCCAAAGGTATCTACACTTGATAAGTCGGAGGGAACCTTTAACACCAGGATGGGAGATGGTATGCAAGGAATTGAAGATATCTTTTCTGAGCAGCTGTGGTAGAAATGGTCGAGGGCACTCTGAATACACATCACACATACTAATCTGATCGTCAGCCAGTGGAAAATCTTTGAGTATATTTTGGAAAGATTTTATTTTTTTGTCGCATTCTTGCGCACTGGCTATTGCAGGTAAATTAATAAGTCAAATAGAGATGACATTAGCTGGTCTTGAAAGGCAGTCAGCAATAATGTTATCATCACCACGGATATACTGCATGTTGGTAACATACTCCAGTAAACAGGAAAGACGTCTTTGTTGCATATCTGTCTTAGCTGGGTTCCTGCTATGAAAAGCAGAAACTAATGGTTTATGGTCTGTGAATTATGTGACCTGACATCCTTCAATTATATCTTTGAAATGTAAGACAGCTGAATATGCAGCCAACAACGTTCGGTCAAATGCAGAATATTTCCATTGATATTCAGAGAGCTTCTTGGAGTATAATGCAATAGGCACAGGTGAACCATCCACCATATGATGGAGGGCAGCTCCTGCAACCACAACATAACAATCAGTCACCAATTTCAGGGAGTCTGAAACAAGGGCGTGATGACATAAAGTAAACACATTTTGTAAAGAATCTTTGATAGCACTGAAAAATTTTGTAGTTTCTTCTGACCACTGTAGCTGCTTAACATTCGGAAATTCTTTGGTATGTTTTGTCATGAAGAACACTATATCAGCAAACTGAGGAATTAGACATCTATATGAACCATCCATGCCCAGAAACCTTCTTAAGCCCTTAAAATATGGGGTAATGGGATGTCCTTCATGGCTGATTTCTTACAATATGGAGGGGCAATACCTCGATTAGATGCTGCAAATCCAAGGAGAGCTAAGGAGTCAGCAAAAAAAAGCACCCTTATCTAGAGAGATTCGTAAACTCTTATCACTGAGAAATTAGTAGATAGATTTTAGGTGTTTTACATGTTCTTCCAAATCACTAGAAAATATAAGAATGTCATCGAGGTACACAAACACAAAATCACAGTCTCTGAACAGGCAGCCCATATATCTCTGGAATGTTGTAGAGGCGTTTCTCAGCCCAAAAGGCATACATGCATACTCAGATAGTACAAATAGGGTAGTCACTGCAGCTTTTTGGATGTTATCTGAATGCACAGGGATTTGGTGATAAGCTTGCAATAGATCCAGTTTCGTAAGCACCTTTTTCATGAAGTTTAGAAGAAAGGTTTGAAATATGAGAATGGGGGTATCTATCTGGTTGGGTAATAGAGTTCAAAGCTTGGTAATCACTAACCAGACGCCACTCTCCTGGATTTTTCTTTGGCACTAAATGTAGCAGAGGGAACCAGGAAGATGTTGATGGACGAATGACACCAGACTTTAGATGAGTATTAGATTCTTCTTTGGCAGCAGTAAGGTTGTCAGTGGGTAATGGACGAGTACTTGCATATACTGGCAGTTCGTCATTTTCAATACAATGGTACACGATATTGTTAGGAGGTGTTGTAGTTGAGTCACTTCGGTGTAAAAAAGTTGGGAATTCAAACAAGCCTTGTTGGACACACTCAGGCAAGTTACTGCACTTATTTAAGTGGATAGGGGTAATTAGGCCTGTAGAGAGTCGTTGTGGCACTTGTCTTAAAGTATTTGAATATATCAACATCTTTGCTTTAAAATTCTCTAGTAGTTCAAAATGTGAGAGAAAATCCAACCCCATTAAAGGTTGAGTAACTGATACTACTACAAAATTCTAGTGGAAACTTCTTCTCAGGTGAGATATAGCAATGTCTGTTGAAATCTCATCAAAACATAGCACAGCTTCACCGTTGCAGCAGGAATGGAAACAGCACAATGTCGCAAATAGTATTTAGCTGCATGAGGTGAAGGAAAATAGAAATGATTGCTCCTGTGTCTACAATGAACTCTACTTTGTGGTCTAAAATTAATGCGGGTACCAAAAGAAGATGCAGGGCAGAGACCGCATATACACTGACCTGCTGACTAAACTTCCCAAATTTGAAGGGGCTGGAGATGACAGATAGGAATTGGGAAGTATTTTTTACACTGCCTTTGCCAGGCCATTCACACCATGATTAGCAAGTGTGTGCTGCAACACTGTAAAATATATCAGCACAGCAGACTTTAGCTCTTTGTCTGAGCCTATAATGTCTTAAATCCAGAGGCCAGTGTGCAGGAATATCCATTTTTGTGACACCATGAGTGTAAATGTCAGTCTTTCCTATCCACTTGGGTTTGAAAGTCAGTATAGTTGCCACATCCGGTAGTCATCACTCTAAGCATCTGACAGCATTATTCTTGTTGAGTCTAATCCCAAAAAGGATAAGGAGACTCTGCTTATTCTATTTTAAGGTTTTATTAATATCCAACTAGTGATTCCTTTCTAGAGCTGCCTAGATTGAATTATCTTTTAGAACAGGCGATACTGGAGTCCTCTATAGCAGATGATACAAGAGTGCTCTATAGAGGATGATACAAGAGTTCTTTATAGCAGATGATACAGGAGTGCTTCTCTTGTTTATGTAAGCAAATAGTAAACTCCCTCTAGCAAGCAGTGTGGAGTTCAGGCTGACGAAACTGTCATTGTTTTGTTTATCAATAATTGGGCAATTAAGGATAATTGGGAAATTAAGGATAAATGGGAAGCTTTATCAATAGCAAAAATATATGCATCTTCCAAAATCCAGTAACTTCATAGTCAAAACTTAAATACATAATCTCATTACAAGCTCTCTTACACTCATTATTGAACCATTTCTCTTTGGCATTGATAACTCATATTTTGGTGGAACTTATGCAATAAGTAACTATCTTCCCACATTCCTCACAAAAGATGTCGTGCATCTCTTGTACAGATTTGTTGCTAAATAATTAAATCCAGTCAATAACTAGCCTGCTGGCTAGTACAGTGGTAACGCGCTGGCTTCGCATTCACGAGGTCGAAAGATCGGTTCCCGTCCAAGACCGAGAGTTTAAGCTGTTTACTGGCAGGAACTGCTGTGATTGGACACCACAGTGGGGGGTTGGGGCTTGCCCTGGCTGACGAATACCCATTGTATTGAAATGGAAATAAAGTTTATTATTATTATTATTATTATTCTCATGTCCTTCTCAGTGCCCCCACTTTCAGGTAGAACATCTTTGCTGATATACTCCATCAGCACACACAGTGGTCACTTTTCCTAATAAGTGATTCACACTCAACTTTGTCAATAGCCAACACATTATCTGTGAATAAGATATGGGGAAATGATGGCTCATCCCTGCCTTTGTTGATTCCAGTACATGTTGGTGTAGAAAATTTCCTTGTACAAAATATAGGACTCTTGCCATTTATGAATCCACCCCACTCTGCTGTCAAAATTAGTATGACCTATCTCTCTATAATTAAAATGTCCAATAATCAAAATCCCACTCTTTCTCTCCCATTCGATGGTAACAACTGAGAAACTTCGATGGTATTTATTTACCTTTCCTAAAATAAACTCTAGCTTTTGCTTATAACTTGATGGGTTATATACTGCAGCTATTATAATGCTCTCTGAACCAGTATATAGGCGAGCAACAAGAAATTTCTTGAACTCACTTTCAATAGCAAAGTTTATTTCTTCAACAGTAACCTTGCACTTTTGAACAGTGCAATCCCTTCACTAGTCCTCTCATAGCCTTCATCCCTTAATAATCTGAAGCACTTAGGAAAAGCTGTGACACTTAGCTTAATCTCTGTAACCGCTACTAGATCTGCCTTACAGCAATCTTAATGAGAATGCATCACCTGTTCTCCAAGCATTATCTTCTTTATCATCCCTTTGTCTTTGAGAACCCTTAAGAAAAAAAATTCTTATCTTCTTCAATCCCTTTCCCATTCAGCTTTTCCGCTACTTTCAACAAACTTTTGATCCTCATCATCTCCTTCTGTATGGTCTCATGAACACTGTTTTGAATCTTTGAAAGTCTTTTAGCTAATTATCTTCATGTGTCCCCTCTATCAAAGGTAACTTTCATTATTCTTGCCTTTCCTTCCCTAAAAATATTTACCACTTTGGTGAATGCTTACAATATTCTCTGGACCACATATTACTCCAAGCTTCCTTATCACGCCTAAAACCCTAGCTTTACTATAATCAAGACTATCCGGCCATGAGGACTCCTGGGATTCACTTATACCTGAGAGTATCGCCAAATTCTCTTTATCATGTGCCTGTTTGATCATTAAATTAGCCCTTTCAGTCAAAACATCTTTCATTTTTTCTGTTACTATTTCTTTGTATTCAACAATATATACATTTTCCAATAACGACTCCCTCACTGTGTCTCTTACTGGTACATTTTTCTTCACTGCATCTGCAAAATATCTCAGTAATGTCCTCATGTTGCGTAGTCAGCTCCTGAAAATCTTTTCTTAACTGTTCAATATTTTCATTTATCTAGATATTCTAAGCTGCAACCTCATTTATAGTAGACAAAAGCAGTGATGTAACATTTAATTCACTTCGGTTGTCACTCAACTGTTTGTTGTTATCTTCTTGTTTGGAAATCCTGACCTCTACCCTTTATTTTCTCCTGCCAGTTTTTTTTTTCGTTTATCTAGTTCTTTTCTCCCCTCCCCTTGTGCCTTGTTACTCTCCTTTGTATTTCTTATAATCTCTTTTAGAGCTTCATTTTCTCTTAATTTACTTTCAAAGCCTTCTTTCATTTATTTATCCATTTTCGGAATTTTATCATCCAGGTTGTTATGAGGGTCGAAAGGTCCCTGACTTTTTGTTTCATATTGCTAAGAGATATTCCCCCTTCCACCATCCCTAGGGAACCTTTGCCACCCCTCCCCAACCATTGGACATTGGGATTAGAGACAGAGATTGTTTCTTCTTGGAGCTTGACTCTCACAGAATTAAAAAAAAAATGTTTTTATTTAACCTCACACAGACGCTTTATATTCTTATGAGTACCAATTTAGTTATTTTTTTCAGTGAATCATGTTGCTTGTAACACAAACCCTAAGTTATAAAATTTGACTGATAATAAAAACCCTGTTTTTGGTATTATGTTTTCTTAACTATTAAGGGAGGGGGATAAGAATACATCCTCCATGGTTGTGGTGTAAATGAAAGTAAGAGGGAGGTGATGGGGAGTATGTTTTGGGAGAGAAAGATAGATACACTTGCATTGAGCATAACTAAGATGTGTCTGGAGTTGAGAGGGGGAGAGGAAGAGAGGGAGTGGCTCTGTTTTAAAGTGAAGAGATGAATAAGTGTGTGGTTGAATGGAAAGAAGTATCATCTCAAATAATAGTGGCAAAAATGAGGCTGGGGTGCTAAGCTTGGGCGTTTGTGAATGCATATGGCCCTGATAGTGATGGAAGTGAGAAAGAAAGAAAAGAAATTTGGATTAAATTGAACAACTGATGTGGAAGTCTTGGGAATGAATGTGAATGTGGTATTGATGGAGACTTGAATACTAGAGTAGGGAATGAGCCAGTGGATGATGTAATTGGGTAGTATGGAGTACATGGTAAGAATGAGAGTGGAGAAAAAATGACGGAAATGTGCATTGAGAGAGATGTTGACCACTAATACAGTGTTTAAAAAGATGCATTTGCACAAGTTTGCAATGGTCAGAGTGGATGATGGAAGAGTACTTGACAGATCATTAATGGATTACGTTGTGTAATCCATTGGAAGAGTATTGGATATGAATGTACTGAGAGGAGCTAGTGGTCGAGTATCTAATCATTATTATATGGAAAGTAGAGGGAGAGTGAGAGAAAAGAAGAAAAAGAGGAGAAGTGAGAGAGGAGGAGAGGTGCTAATAGTGAATGAATTATATAAGAAAGAGAAAGACTGTGAGTATAAGGCTAGTGTGAGAATTGTATGGAATGTAGTAAAGGAGAAAGTGGAGGAGGGAGTGGAAGAAGAATGGGGTTGTTTCAAGAAAGAAGTTATGAAGTTTGCTGAGGCAGTGTGCTGAAGGACACAAACTGGTGGAAGTAAAAGGAAAGGTAGTGAATGGTGGAATGAGCAGATAAGTGCAGTAATGGCTGAAAAGAAGCGGGCATATGAGACATGGTTGCAGGTAAGTAATATAGAGACGTATGAAAGGTATTGTGCAAAGAGGAGGCTAGCGAAGCACGTGGTGAGGAGGCAAAGAGAAAAGCAGATGTAAGGTGGGCCAGATTGTGTGAGAATTTTGAAAGGAATAAAAAGATGTTTTGGAAGGAAGTGAAAAGAGTGAGGAAAGGTGAAAGTGATAGGGAGGAGAGGGTGAAAGGATCAGATGGGCAACTGCTAGTGGATGAAATAAAGGTGAGAGAGAGAGATGGGCTGAATATTTCAAGAACCTGCTTAATGAGGAAGATGACAGAGAGGCGGAGATTGTGGCTGTGGGAAACGAATGGAGAATGCCACTGTTAGGAGATGAGAATGATAGAGAAATTACAAAAGAGGAGGTACGCTTAGCAGTGAGAGCAACGAAAAGTAAAGTCATGAGATGCACGAAGAGTTTTAACGTTGGCAGATTGAATGTAGGAGCGAATGGGGAATTGCTTGAAGAAGTTGGGAGTTTTAAGTATCTGGGGTCGCATGTATCAAGGAGTGAATGAGTGGATGTAGAGATATATCACAGAGTGAAGGGAGCAAGTATATGTCTAGGTGGGTTGAAAAGCGTAATGAGAAATAGATATTTAGGAATGAATGCAAAGAGAAGAATATATGTAGGTGTAATTGTGCCGACAGCATTGTAAGGAGCAGAGACTTGAAATGCAAGAGAGGATGAAAAGAATGAAGTTGAATGTAATGGAGATGAGGCATCTAAGAG
This sequence comes from Halocaridina rubra, assembly GCA_037179515.1. Taxonomy (NCBI): domain Eukaryota; kingdom Metazoa; phylum Arthropoda; class Malacostraca; order Decapoda; family Atyidae; genus Halocaridina; species Halocaridina rubra. The sequence continues at coordinate 108,915 of JAXCGZ010018879.1, forward strand.
GCATGATTGGTGTATCTAGAATAGATACAGTAAGAAATGATGATGTCAGGCAAAGAACGGGTGTTGGAATGAAGCTGTCGGATAGGTTAGATCAGAGAGTGTTGAGTTGGTTTGGATGAATGAATACTGAAGAGAGTGTATTGTTCAGAAGTGATTGGAGTTAGGTCAAGAGGGAGACCTAGAATGAAATGGATGTATGGCGTGAAAAGAGCACTGAATGCGCGTGGAATGTCAGTGGAACAGGGAAGAGTGCATGCAAGAGATAGGAATGAGTGGAGGAAGATTGTGCATTTATGACGCAGTTCATAGGGATTTTTCGCACCTGTTTGCTCAGTGAACTGTGATAGACGGCTGTAAGGGGAGTTGCCATGTGATGAAGCGGTGGTGGCAAACTAGCTGCGGCTGTCGGGCTTCATTGTAGAATATCCTTGCCACCTACCATTGTGGATGACCTTCATGGTGGAAGTTGGGGAGACGTGGTAACCCTTTATCCCCAAGGAGCTGAGAGGAGTGGTTGAGGTATGTGTGGATCGTGTTGAATGCGCATGTCTTGGCTCGGCCACCACCCTTACAAAGGAGGAATAAGGCATGTGCATATGTATATATGTAACTATTAAACCGCTCATTTCAGAAAGAAATTAATAGTCAGTTCTAAACCATGATAGGCTATCAAAGGATGAAGTTAATCACAAGTGAGCAATTAAGAGCTAAGTTGATTTAAGCCAAAAAGAAAAAAAAATAAGAAAAAAAAACACAAACAATAAGCTACTTGGCACCTCAGCTCAACAAATATTTACAGCTTTCTTTGGTTACATATCTAATTTTTTATAATATTTTGACTACAAAGCTAGCCGTTATGGGAAGGATATTTTGTAACAAGATATGAAACCACAGAATCAAGATAATCACAGGCTCAAAAATCTACCCCCCAATTCACACACAAAAATTAAGTAATTCGATGATAACCGATCCTGACACCTCTTCTGCTAATATCCTTATGGCCTACCGACTTCTTTCCCATCCTCATATTTCCACAAATGTTTCCATCTCTTATTTTTTATTTTTCTTAAACTGTCCTTCTCAATAAAAGTAATTTTTCCTACTCAATAATATCTGGATATTCTCTTTTATCGTAAGTTAGGTTTAATTTGTTCATACTTAAGTTGGTTCACTTAAAAACACAAGGAAATTTTCAGATATAAAGACAGTGTTCGTTCTAATTTCAGACGTGTGCGTGTATGCATGTATGTATGTATGCATGTATGTATGTAAGTATGTATGTATGTATGTATGTATGTATGTATGTATGTATGTATGTATGTATGTATGTATGTATGTATGTGTGTGTGTGTGTGTGTGTTGTGTGTGTGTGTGTGTGTGTGTGTGTGTGTGATTACCTAATTGTGATTACCTAATTGTGTTTACGGGAAAGAGCCCAAAGCTCGTATCTTCCCGTCTCCTGATCGGTTCCATTTTATACTTAGTGATACTTATCATACCTGTGCTTAAAACTATGGATTGAGATAGCATTAAAAACCTCCTCGCTTAGCGAATTCCAATTATCAACTACTCTTACCCTGAAAAAGTATTTCCTTACATCCTGCAAAGAAGATTTCTTACGAAGCTTCAAACTATGACCCCTAGTTCTAGAGCCAGCCATATCAAAATATCGATCCCTATCCACTCTATCATAACCATGAAGGAATTTAAAGACTGTCACCATATCCCCCCTCACTCTTCTAGCTTCGAGTCATGGTAAGGCTAATTCCCTCAGCCTCTCATCATAACTGAGATTGCGTATTTCTGGCACCAGTTTCGTGGCATGTCTTTGAACTTTTTCAAGCTTAGCTGTGTGCTTTTTCAAGTGCGGATTCCAAAAAGGGGACTGCATATTCGAGTTTGGGCCTCACATAGGTTACATAAATATTTCTGAACATTTCCTTGTCCATGTGCCTGAAGGCTACCCTTACATTTGATAAGAATGCATATGCTGTCCTTACTATGCCATTTATATGTATTTCTGGAGACAAATCTGCCAGTATGTTTACTCCTAGATCTCTCTCATTTTCTGTCTCTTGAAGTTGTACTCCAGCCACCGAGTAGTCAAGCTTGGGCCTTCTTGCACTTGTACCCATTCTCATTACCTTACATTTTGAAGTATTGAATTTCATTAGCCACTTTTCTGACCACTCATGCAGATTATTTAGATCCTCCTGAAGTTCTCTACCATTGTTCTCGTGTTTTACTATCTTCACAATCTTTGCATCATCTGCAAACATATTCATGAATGAATTTACAGACTCTGGTAGGTCATTTACATATACAAGGAACAAAAGTGGCCCTAAAACTGAACCCTGTGGAACTCCACTACTAACTCTTCTCCATTCAGACACTGAGTGTCTTACTCCTACCCTCTGTTCCCTTCCTTCTGAGTAAGTTTTTATCCATTCCAAAACATTTCCACCTATTCTAGCCATTGATTGCAGCTTCCTAATAAGTCTCCCATGTGGAACAGTGTCAAACGCTTTCTGGAAGTCTAGGAATATGCAATCTGCCCAGCCCTCTCTTTCCTGTAAGATTTGGCTTACCTCATCATGAAATTCTAATAAGTTTGTTACTGTTGATCTACCTTCTCTGAAGCCATGTTGCCTCACTGACAAAAAGTTGAAGGATTCCAAGTGAAGAGAGATATGTTTCCTTAGTAGTTTCTCCATAACTTTGCAAACTATGCTGGTCAAGGAAACTGGTCTATAGTTCAGAGCCATATCCCTCCTTCCCTTTTTGAAGATAGGTATCACATTTGCTTGTTTCCAGCATCTTGGAATCTCCCCCGACTCCAGTGACTCCTTAAATATGATACTTAGTGCCACTGATATTGTGTTTGCGCATTTTTTAAGCACATGAGGGGATATGTCATCAGGACCTGTAGCTTTATGAACATCTAAATCCATCAGCGCTTTGCATACCTCTGTGGCTGTAAGGTTGATGTTCTCTAATACCGGCCCTTGAGCTTCTATCACTGCAATCTGAGGGGGTGGGGTATTTTCTACTGTAAATACTGACTGAAACTCCTTGTTCAATTCTTTGCAGATCTCTTCATCCGTCTCAGTGATGCTTCCATCCGCTCTCTTTAGCCTTAAAACCTGTTCTTTTACCTTCAGTTTTCCTCTGATAAAGCTGTGGAAAAGCTTGGGAATTTCTTTAGCCTTCCTGGTGATGTCCCTCTCATAGTCTCTCTCTGCCTCTCTCCTTTTACTTAGGTAGTCATTTCTTGCTCTTTTGTAGGTTTGCCAGGCATTTATGTTTTTTCTCCTCCTATACCTTTTCCAGCATTTGTCTCTCCACTCCTTAGCTCTTTTACACCCATTATCGAACCATTTCTCTCTGGCATGAATTACACCTACTTTGGTGACAGGTATGCAGCAATCTACTATCTTCCCATATTTCTCACAAAAGATGTCATACATTTCTTGTACAGATTTGTTGTAAAATGAGGTCCTCCAGTCAATAACTGCAAAAAGCTCATTCATTTTGATGTACTCTCCTTTCGGATAGTTCCTCCTCATGTCCTCAGTGCCTCTACTCTCAGGAAGAATATCTTCAATGATATACTCCATCAACATCACACAGTGGTCACTCTTTCCAATTGGTGGTACATACTCATTTTTTTCAATATCCAACACATTATCTGTGAACACTAGATCAAGTAGTGATGGCTCATCCCCACCCCTGGCCCTCGTTGGTTCCATTACATGTTGGTGTAGGAAATTCCCTTGTACGCAATCTAGGAATCTTGCCCCGAACGAGTCCTCACCACTGTGTGGGTCAAGATTTATCCAATCTGTCTCTTTATGATTAAAGTCTCCCATAATCAAAATCCTACATTTTTTTCCCGTGCCATATTAACAACTGAGTTTATGACTTCAATAGTACCTATATGACTTTCCTCATAAACTTCAAGCCTATTTTGGTTCCTTGGTGGGTTGTATACAACAGTTATTATAATGCTCTCTGACCCAGTATTTATGCGAGCAACAAGAAATTCCTTGAACTCTCTTTCTATAGCCAAGTTTATTTCTTCAACTTGAATCCTTTCACTTATGAGCAGTGCTATCCCTCCATCAGTCCTCTCAGATCTTTCAACCCTTAGTATTCTGAAGCCCTTAGGAAAAACTGTGACACTGTTTATGTCCTCACTCAACTTAGTCTCTGTAATTGCTACTATATCTGCCTTACTGTTGTGAATCCTATCTTTTAATTCTACTGCCTTACCAGCTAATCCATCAGCATTTGTGTATAACAATCTTAATGAGGCCCCTTCCCCTGATCTTCTGTCATTATCTTCTTTATCTCCCCTTTGTCTGGAAAAACTCTGTAACAAAAAATTTTCTTCTGTTCTTCATTTCTTTCATCATTTAACCTTCTTGCCTCTTGCAACAAGTTTTTGATCTTTCCCATCTCTTCCTGTGTTCTGTATCGTCTAATGAACACTTCTTTGAATTCTTGAAGGTCTTTTAGACTTTTTTTCTCAACAATATTTCCCTACATGTTTCTCCTCTCTCAAAGGTTACTTTTGTTGGTCTCGGCTTTCCTTCCCTCGAATATTTACCTAGTTGGTGTATGTTTACAATATCCTCAGGACCACAAACTACTCCAAGCTTTCTTATCAGGTCTACAACCTTAGCTTTATTTTCTTCAAGTCTCCCCTGCCATGTTGGCTCCTGGGATTCGCTTATGCCTGAGATTACCACTGTCTTCTCCTTATCAAGTGCCTGTCTGATGAGTGGGTTTGCCCTTTCCATCACAACGTCTTTCATTTTTTTCGATTACTGTCTTTTTATAGTCAACTGTTTGTATGTTTTCCAGTGCCACCACCTTTACAGCCTATTTTACTGCCACATTCCACATTCCCCTATGGAAGTTTTCATGGCATCATTTTCCATATTCAGCTCCTGGAACTCTTTTCTGAACTGTTCAATGTTTTCCTTAATCTGGACATTCCAAGCAGCAATCTCGTCTCTCTCAGAAGAGATTAGTGAACTAACATCTAATTCCTTTAGGTTGTCATTCAGCTGTTTGTTTTTATCTTCTTGTTTAGAAATTCTAGATTCTAGTTGACTCTTTTCCCCTTCCAGCTTCTTTATTCTTTTTTCTAGTTCCTTTCTCTCCTGCCCTTGTGCTTTATTTGCTTCCTCCAAAGATCTTATTTGTTCTCTGAGTGTTTCATTCTCTTTCAATTCTCCATCCATATTCCGAATTTTATCATCAAGGCTTATAACCATTGCCTCTAAATTCTTGATTTTCTGTTTAAGTCCCCTAGTGGCTACCCCTCCTACCGACCCATGGATGGGAGAGGTTTGGGACAGAGATGGCGTCATTTTTGTGTTCTCCCTCTCACAGAATATAGAAAGAAGACGAGAAGGAGGAAAAAAAAGAGAAAAACTTTTAATTAAGCTTCACACAAAATTTTTATATCTCCATATAAGTGCAATTTAGTGACTCAGTTTATCTCTTTTCTGGTAACACACATCTTAACTTAAAAACTTGACCATGGTAATTTAAGGATAAAAAGAAAAAGAAAAACAAAAGTCAAACCTGAAGGAAAATTCGAATTTGTGTCTGAGGTGGCACCCACCTGTTTCTGCTATATATTCTTCCTAACTGATAAACTCACTTGCTAACCAAGATATGTTATGACAGGATTAGGCTTTACATTTAACTCAATATATATACAAAATAAAAAAAGATAGTAAAAGAGAAAGCTAAAAGAAAAGCAAAAAAAATGAAGAAAATAAGACAGCTGTACTACTTGGCAACTTAACTCAGTACTGTTGACAGGTGGATATTTGTTTTTGTTTTTTTTATTATTCAATTATTTCGTGTATCAAACTAACTAACAAGTTAATATAAATGGGAAGGATACTGTGTGATTACCTAATTGTGATTACCTAATTGTGTTTTCGGGAAAGAGCCCAAAGCTCGTATCTTCCCGTCTCCTGATCGGTTCCATTTTTAGACTTAGTGATACTTATCGTACCTGTCCTTAAAACTATGGATTGAGATAGCATTAACTACCTCCTCGCTTAGCGAATTCCAATTATCAACTACTCTTACACTGAAAAAGTATTTCCTTACATCCTGCAAACAAGTTTTCTTACGAAGCTTCAAACTATGACCTCTAGTTCTAGAGCCAGCCATATCGAAATATCGATCCCTATCCACTCTATCATAACCATGAAGGAATTTAAAGACTGTCACCATATCCCCCCTTACTCTTCTAGCTTCGAGTGATGGCAAGTCTAATTCCCTCAGCCTCTCATCATAACCGAGATTGCATATTTCTGGCACCAGTTTCGTGGCATGTCTTTGACTTTTTCAAGCTTAGCTATGTGCTTTTTCAAGTGCGGATTCCAAAAGGGGGCTGCATATTCGAGTTTTGGCCTCACATAGGTTACATAAATATTTCTGAACATTTCCTTGTCCATGTGCCTGAAGGCTACCCTTACATTTGATAAGAATGCATATGCTGCCCTTACTACGCCATTTATATGTATTTCTGGAGACAAATCTGCCAGTATGTTTACTCCTAGATCTCTCTCATTTTCTGTCTCTTGAAGTTGTACTCCAGCCACCGAGTAGTCAAGCTTGGGCCTTCTTGCACTTGTACCCATTCTCATTACCTTACATTTTGAGGTATTGAATTTCATTAGCCACTTTTCTGACCACTCATGCAGATTATTTAGATCCTCCTGAAGTTCTCTACCATTGTTCTCGTTTTTTACTTTCTTCACAATCTTTGCATCATCTGCAAACATATTCATGAATGAATTTACAGACTCTGGTAGGTCATTTACATATACAAGGAACAAAAGTGGCCCTAAAACTGAACCCTGTGGAACTCCACTACTAACTCTTCTCCATTCAGACACTGAGTGTCTTACTCTAACCCTCTGTTCCCGTCCTTCTAAGTAAGTTTTTATCCATTCCAAGACATTTCCACCTATTCTAGCCATTGATTGCAGCTTCCTAATAAGTCTCCCATGTGGAACAGTGTCAAACGCTTTCTGGAAGTCTAGGAATATGCAATCTGCCCAGCCCTCTCTTTCCTGTAAGATTTGGCTTACCTCATCATAAAATTCTAATAAGTTTGTTACTGTTGATCTTCCTTCTCTGAAGCCATGTTGCCTCACTGACAAAAAGTTGAAGGATTCCAAGTGAAGAGAGATATGTTTCCTTAGTAGTTTCTCCATAACTTTGCAAACTATGCTGGTCAAGGAAACTGGTCTATAGTTCAGAGCCGTATCCCTCCTTCCCTTTTTGAAGATAGGTATCACATTTGCTTGTTTCCAGCATCTTGGAATCTCCCCCGACTCCAGTGACTCCTTAAATATGATACTTAGTGCCACTGATATTGTGTTTGCGCATTTTTTAAGCACATGAGGGGATATGTCATCAGGACCTGTAGCTTTATGAACATCTAAATCCATCAACGCTTTGCATACCTCTGTGGCTGTAAGGTTGATGTTCTCTAATACCGGCCCTTGAGCTTCTATCACTGCAATCTGAGGGGGTGGGGTATTTTCTACTGTAAATACTGACTGAAACTCCTTGTTCAATTCTTTGCAGATCTCTTCGTCCGTCTCAGTGATGCTTCCATCCGCTCTCTTTAGCCTTAAAACCTGTTCTTTTACCTTCAGTTTTCCTCTGATAAAGCTGTGGAAAAGCTTGGGATTTTCTTTAGCCTTCCTGGTGATGTCCCTCTCATAATCTCTCTCTGCCTCTCTCCTTTTACTTAGGTAGTCATTTCTTGCTCTTTTGTAGGTTTGCCAGGCATTTATGTTTTTTCTCCTCCTATACCTTTTCCAGCATTTGTCTCTCCACTCCTTAGCTCTTTTACACCCATTATCGAACCATTTCTCTCTGGCATGAATTACACCTACTTTGGTGACAGGTATGCAGCAATCTACTATCTTCCCATATTTCTCACAAAAGATGTCATACATTTCTTGTACAGATTTGTTGTAAAATAAGGTTCTCCAGTCAATAACTGCAAAAAGCTCATTCATTTTGATGTAATCTCCTTTCGGATAGTTCCTCCTCATGTCCTCAGTGCCTCTACTCTCAGGAAGAATGTCTTCAATGATATACTCCATCAACAACACACAGTGGTCACTCTTTCCAATTGGTGGTTCATACTCAATATTTTCAATATCCAACACATTATCTGTGAACACTAGATCAAGTAGTGATGGCTCATCCCCACCCCTGGCTCTTGTTGGTTCCATTACATGTTGGTGTAGGAAATTCCCTTGTACGCAATCTAGGAATCTTGCCCCGAATGAGTCCTCACCACTGTGTGGGTCAAGATTTATCCAATCTATCTCTTTATGATTAAAGTCTCCCATAATCAAAATCCTACATTTTTTCTCCCGTGCCATGTTAACAACTGAGTTTATGACTTCAATAGTACCTATATGACTTTCCTCATAAATTTCAAGCCTATTTTGGTTCCTTGGTGGGTTGTATACAACAGTTATTATAATGCTCTCTGACCCAGTATTTATGCGAGCAACAAGAAATTCCCTGAACTCACTTTCTATAGCCAAGTTTATTTCTTCAACTTGAATCCTCTCACTTATGAGCAGTGCTATCCCTCCACCAGTCCTCTCAGATCTTTCAACCCTTAGTATTCTGAAGCCCTTAGGAAAAACTGTGACACTGTTTATGTCCTCACTCAACTTAGTCTCTGTAATTGCTACTATATCTGCCTTACTGTTGTGAATCCTATCTTTTAATTCTACTGCCTTACCAGCTAATCCATCAGCATTTGTGTATAACAATCTTAATGAGGCCCCATCCCCTGATCTTCTGTCATTATCTTCTTTATCTCCCCTTTGTCTGGAAGTATTCTGTAACGAAAATTTTTCTTCTCTTCTTCATTTCTCTCATCATTTAACCTTCTTGCCTCTTGCAACAAGTTTTTGATCTTTCCCATCTCTTCCTGTGTTCTGTATCGTCTAATGAACACTTCTTTGCATTCTTGAAGGTCTTTTAGACTTTTTTTTCTCAACAATATTTCCCTACATGTTTCCCCTCTCTCAAAGGTTACTTTTGTTGGTCTCGGCTTTCCTTCCCTCGAATATTTACCTAGTTGGTGTATGTTTACAATATCCTCAGGACCACATACTACTCCAAGCTTTCTTATCAGGTCTACAACCTTAGCTTTATTTTCTTCAAGTCTCCCCTGCCATGTTGGCTCCTGGGATTCACTTATGCCTGAGATTACCACTGTCTTCTCCTTATCAAGTGCCTGTCTGATGAGTGGGTTTGCCCTTTCCATCACAACGTCTTTCATTTTTTCGATTACTGTCTCTTTATAGTCAACTGTTTGTATGTTTTCCAGTGCCACCACCTTTACAGCCTCTTTTACTGCCACATTCCCCTTTAGTGCATCAGCAAAGGACGTTTTCATGGCATCATTTTCCATATTCAGCTCCTGGAACTCTTTTCTGAACTGTTCAATGTTTTCCTTAATCTGGACATTCCAAGCAGCAATCTCGTCTCTCTCAGAAGAGAGCAGTGAACTAACATCTAATTCCTTTAGGTTGTCATTCAGCTGTTTGTTTTTATCTTCTTGTTTAGAAATTCTAGATTCTAGTTGACTCTTTTCCCCTTCCAGCTTCTTTATTCTTTTTTCTAGTTCCTTTCTCTCCTGCCCTTGTGCTTTATTTGCTTCCTCCAAAGATCTTATTTGTTCTCTGAGTGTTTCATTCTCTTTCATTTCTCCATCCATATTCCGAATTTTATCATCAAGGCTTATAACCATTTCCTCCAACTTCTTGATTCTCTGTTTAAGTCCTCTGATGACTACCCCTTCTCCCGACCCATGGGTGGGAGAGGTTTGGGACAGAGATGGCTTCATTTTTATGTTCTCCCTCTCACAGAATATAGAAAGAAGACGAGAAAGAGGAAAAAAAAAAAAAAAAAAAAGAGAAAAACTTCTAATTTACCTTCACACAGAATTTTTATATCTCCATATAAGTGCTATTTAGTGACTCAGTTTGTCTCCTTTCCGGTAACACACATCTTAACTTAAAAACTTGACCATGGTAATTTAAGTATAAAAAGAAAAAGAAAAACAAAAGTCAAACCTGAAGGAAAATTCGAATTTGTGTTTGAGGTGGCACCCACCTGTTTCTGTTATATATTCTTCCTAACTGATAAACTGACTTGCTAACCAAGATATGTTATCACGGGATTAGACTTTACATTTAACTCAATATATATACAAAATAACAAAATAGTAAAAGAGAAAGCTAAAAGAAAAGCAAAAAAAAAAATGAAGAAAATAAGACTGCTGTACTACTTGGCAACTTAACTCAGTACTGTTGACAGGTGGGTATTTGGTAATTTTTTTTTCTTTTATTATTTAATTTTTTCGTGTATCAAACTAACTAACTAGTTAATATAAATGGGAAGGATACTGATTTTAACAATATATAGAACCACAGGATCAGGTAAACGGCTTAAGAGCTTTCCCCAGTTTACACAAAAAATTAGGTAATGTGGTGTGATGGCTCCACCTCTGGCAACTCTTCTAGATTTCCCTCAAGGCAGAACTGGACGGCAGCTTCTCTCTCTTCTTCACGAAAAAGTTCTCAATTTTTTTTCCTTTAATATGACAGTCTCGTCTTACAACAAATATAAGTTTTTGTACTCACAATACTCTGCAGGATTTCAGATTTATGGAAATTATGGTAAAGTTTTCCACTAAGCACTTAGTCACTCGAAACAGTTAAAAATTTAAGAGGAGCAATTCCGTGTGTCACTGAACGCGCGGTCTGTGTGTGTGTGTGTGTGTGTGTGTGTGTGTGTGTGTGTGTGTGTGTGTGTGTGTGTGTGTGTGTGTGTGTGTGTGTGTGTGTGTGTGTGTGTGTGTGTGTGGGTGTGTGGGTGTGTGTGTGTGAGGTTGGGAGAAAATGTAATATAACCAAAAAGGTATTCAGATAGAATGTGTTCATTCCTAGTATAGCAGTTAAGTTGAAAAGTTTGTTTCTCTCTTAGATCTTCTATGGTGTAGTTGGTA
>JAXCGZ010018879.1:125000-127500 GCA_037179515.1 Halocaridina rubra
CCTTAAAGCATTACTAGGCTCTGCCTACAGTTTTTTTATTTTTAATTAAAGACTAAGACTTAGTTGGGAAGGTGGGTAAAATGGTCACAGTGGCGTCCCTTCGTCTGTGTACCATCAGTAGATGTCCCCGTTCCCTCTCTTTTAGCAACCTTTGTGGTCCAGTGGACTACAGCTGCAGAGCATTTTCGGTTACTGAATTCAGTTATTCATTAATAAATAATATTAGTGAACTTGAGGAAGAAACAAAGATTGCAATTAACAATAACCATTAGATTTATTTCATTATTACAAAGCAGGCATACATAAATGAAGTTCGTACAATGCTTCTGAAGGATGTTCACAGAAAAATACTATGTTCTAACATGTTGCTAAAAAGAGAAATATATTAGCCTAAATATAATATGTTGCAAGGAAGAAGGCAACAAGAATAACAAAGAAATTTGTAATTACTGCAAAGAAGAAGCCAACAAAAATGACAAAGAAATGTGTAATTATTGCAAGGAAGACGGCAAAGAAAATGACAGGGAAATGTGTAATTACTTAATTGTGCTTACCTATTCGTGCTCACAGGAAAGAGTCCTATTTTCGTGAGTCCCTACCCCTCCTGTTCAATTTAATTTTTTACTCACTATCACTCATCAAATGTATCCCTCTAGCACTTTAGAAAGCATGCAGCATATACTGTTTCCTCACTTAGTGAATTAGATTATCAACCATTCTTAAACTTATATAAAACAACTTTACTTCATATAAAGAAAATTTCTTTAAAAAACTTCAATCTATGACCTCAAGTCATAGAGCCACCCATATCAAAATATCACTCCCTCTCCACTTTGTCATAACCACAAAGGAATTTGAAAATATATCTTCCTTTGATGGTACATCTAAGTATCTCAGCCTTTCCTCATCACTGACAATCCATGTAATTGTCACAAGCTTCGTAGCATGTCTTTAAATATTCTGATATTTCTCTATATGCATTTTCAAGTGCATATGTCAGTAGGGCTCTGAGTATTGCCCTAGATATAGTCATAAATATTTCTGAGCACTTTCTTGTCTATATGTCTGATTGTCACCTTATGTTTGCAAAAAAAAAATATATATATATCAGTACAATTACTCTTTAATCTCTTTCATTCTCAGTTTCTTGAAGATCCTCTTCTACTATTCAGTACTGAACTTATAAACTTTTAGAACTTTGATCTTGCTTATTACTTTAAAATTTCATTTATTAATATCATTAGCCACTGCCTGGCTCCTCATAGTGACTGTGTAGGTCTTCATGAAGTTCTACTCCATTATACTTGTGATATGCTCTCTTCACAATCTTTGCAATATTTGCATCATCTTCCAAACATATTTACAAATACATTTACTGACTCCGCTAGGTCAGTTACATAAACTCGAAGCAAAATATCTCAAAATTTATCCCTGTAGAAGCCCACTGCTAACCTATCTCCAGTCATACTGCATGTCTAACTATGACCTTCTCTTTCCTTCCTTTCTTCCATCTTTATTAGTTTTTATCCACTCCAAAGACAATTTTGCCTATTCTTGCCATTACTCGCAACTTCTTATTAAGTCTTTCATGTGGGACTGCGTCAAATGCCTTCTGAATATTTATGAATATGCAATCTACCCAGCCCTTTGCATCATCTAAGACTAGGTTCACCTCATTATGTAAATCTGCTATTTTTGCTAGAGTAGAACTGCTTCTCTGAAATCGTGTTGCCTCATTGACAAAAGTTGAAGGTCTCCAAGTGAAGAGAAATGTTTTCTCAATGGCTTCTCCATATATTTGCCAATAATGATAGTCAGTGAAGGATCCTTATAGATTAGAGCTATCTCTCTCCTTCTCTATACTGAGATAAGATACCATGTTTTCTTTCTTCCAGCTTCTTGGAATTTCCTTAGATTCCAGCGGCTTTTCAAGTATGATACGTAGTGCTATTGATAATGGTTCAGCTCATTTCTAAAGTATGTTATGGGATATATCTTCAGGCACCATATTTTAACGAGATTCTAATTCAATCAGTGCTTTGCATATGTTCTCTAAATACTTCCCACAATGTTTCTTGGGAGAGGAGTATTGTCTACTATAAATACCGACTGAAACTCCATGTTCAATGCTTCGCAAATCTCTTTATCCGTCTCGGTAATTCTTCCGTCTGCCTTTCTACATTTAAAACTTGCTCTTTGACTTTTAGTTCCCCTCTGAAAAAGCTGTGGAAAAGTTTGATATTTCCCTACTTTCCCTGGTTGATTTTCTCTCATAAGATCTCTCTGACTCTTTTCTTTTATTTACTTATTCATTTCTCACTCAGTTTTCAATTTTCCTACTTTCTTGGTTTCATTTCTCTCATCATAAGACCTCTCTGACTCTTTTTTTTATTTTTTTGTTACTTACTTAATCATTTCTCACTCAGTTGTGATTTTGTCAGGCATTTATACTTCTTCTTCTTCCGTACCTATTCAGGATTATGCTTCTCCACTCCTTTGC
>JAXCGZ010018879.1:157500-162500 GCA_037179515.1 Halocaridina rubra
CGGTCAACTTGGAGAGTTGATCAAGTCTTTGGTACACACGGTCCAGTTGACTTGAACAAGTCAAGACTTGACTTGACGACATGATTCAAATTCAATCATGCCTCAAGCGACTTGTCAAGTCTAATACTTGATCAAGTCTCACCATACAGACGGTCCAGTTTGCTTGAACAAGTCACTTGATCAAGCATACTTGTCAAGTTTATTTGATCGTGTGTATGATAGAGTGGATAGGGATCGATATTTTGATATGGCAGGCTCAAGAACTAGAGGTCATAGTTTGAAACTTCGTAAGAAAACTTCTTTGCAGGATGTAACGAAATACTTTTTCAGTGTAAGAGTAGTTGATAATTGGATTTCTCTAAGCGAGGAGGTAGTTAATGCTATCTCAATCCATAGTTTTAAGGACAGGTATGACAAGTATCACTAAGTATAAAATGGAACCGATCAGGAGACCGGAAGATACTAGCTTTAGGCTCTTTCCCGTAAACACAATTAGGTAATCACAATTAGGTAACTCAATGACCATTTAAAAGAAAAAATTAAAGCTTTTTTTATGCCTATACATCGGCGTCCACCATTTTACTTATCAAATAAAACGGGCTATAAAACCCGTTTTATTTCCAAATATCTCATCCAAATAAGTCAAGCATTTGAATGATTTCTATAGGAAAAGGAGAGGGTAATGTTCCTCTGTGTGATTGCGCTCCACATAAAGTCATTTCTGCTTTGGGTATAGGAAGTTTGGAAGGCTTTACCTATATTGGCATTGGCTTAAAGCATTACAGAACGGAAAACATTTTTTGTTTGGAACAAATAGGTGGTTAGGAAGAGCTTCAGAAAGTCCGGAATATCTTTTTCCAAGAGATTCTCTGAGGATTCTGGTGACTTATATTGTTGAAAAAATTAAAACTGGAGACTCGGCATAATAGTTAAAGCATCCTTATTGATGCTGCATCATTATTATTATTATTTTAAGTATCCAAAGATATTTTCTCTTCAACATATAACACCAGATCCCTAGAAAAAAAAAGCTACTGAATATTGAGACTTATTAAGAACACATAGTTGAGGGCCCACTTTCTGAAAAAAAAATATATATATATATATATATATTCAGACCCTATGAGGGAATTTCTACCAAAAGATGGTCTTCATTTTATCTTTTGTGATAAATTTTTCCCTCGTTGTATTCATAAATTGTAAATTAATGCGTGACTTAATAGGGTTTCGCTCTTGCCACAGAGCTCATCAGGTAGGTTAACTATACCCAAAAGGTCACAAAATGCAACCCTTTGAGTATAGATGGCATCTACAACCCTCTTTGCCCCTATTACTATGCAATGGAAACTACGTTGAAGGGAACAGTGCCGAAGATGATGACATAAGGTTTCGCAAATTGCCAGAATTTGTCTCTCGAAAAATCTTCTTCAGCGCCATTCCAGAAGAGGATCGAAGCGAAAACATTAGCATTTCATGAAGACCTCGGTGTCGCAAACTAAAGCCAATGGCGTTGAAGGGAACAGTGCTGAAGATGATGAAAGAAAGCTTCGAACCTCACATCTGCTGGCGAGAGAGAGTCTCGTGTAAGAAGGATCTTCTTCAGCACCATTCCAGCGTCTTCGCGAGGTCTTCAAGATAAAGAAGGTTTTCTGGAGAGAGTGAGATTTTTACTTCCTCTCCAGACGACTGTCAGATCCACAATGAATCTCCGAGCGTGGCCGTCGTGACGAGGAAACCTCCGATATGCAGGTTGACAAATCATGTTGGATGACGTCATTGGCGATGACGTCACATCCAATGACGTCATATTAGGATCTAATGAGCTTCGAAGAAAATACGGTAAAGTATTACCATGGTGGCAATCTTTTTTTTTCTTTAATGATGATGATGATTATTATTATTATTATTATTATTATTATTATTATTATTATTATTAGTAGTAGTAGTAGTAGCAGTAGTAGTAGTAGTAGTAGTAGTAGTAGTAGTAGTAGTACAACAACAACAACGAACGTCAACGTCCTCATCATCAACAGCATTATCAACATTGTTTCCCCAACTGTTGAGTTCTCAATGTTATATTGATGGCTATGCACGTGGTGTTTTTGTCTATACTATAGCCTTATACTCTAAGCAAAAGTAGTTCTTGAGGTAGTCATAGATACAAATTGTGGCATCTCTACATATTCATTCATCTTTATATGTACCAGGATTTTACACTTATCATAACCCCTCTAAGTACTGTGGTAATAGGGGAGGCGTTGCAATGCTTGTAAAATATTCGCTTTCAAAATATATAAAAAATGTAAATGTAAATGTTGAAGGTCAAATTTTGCTAGAATTGTCATGTTCTCCAGGCTTTGTATTTGGTGGGGTATATATACCACCGAATGACTCTCCTTATTTTCAGCCAGCTTGTTTTGGTAACCTAAGCGCAGTTGTGAATGAACACAATAAGGTTGTACTAATGGGTGATTTGAATTCGCGTGTAGGTATGCCTGTTCTTTATGATGAAAGTTTCAATTCATACAAATATGAAGGAGTAATAGATACAAGTGTGAATGAAAATGGGAGACAATTGCTGAACCTATGCCGTGGCAGCACAATGGTGATAGGTAATCACTTAGTATATAAGGGTAAAAGGTTAGAAGGAGGTTTATCCTTTAAAAGAGGGTCAAATTGGATATCTGAGATTGATGTATGTGTCTCAAAAGAAAATACACTGAAATATGTGAAATGTATTGAAATGAACCAGAATATTGTAGGATCTGACCACGCCCCACTAATGGTTCAACTTGATCTTAATGACATTCAGGAAACAGTACCATCCTTGCTGATGGAGAGGGCTTTAAATTTATGTAGTTCTTGCTATAATGTTCAATATATTGAAAACAGTTACACAACCCGGGGTCCTTCCTATAAGAACGTAGACTTGGATAGATTCAAATTAGCCTTGAATGAAACTCAGCCACCAGAATTATTAGAAATTCATAATGAGAGCATTTTTTATATTTTAGAGACAGGTAATAAGATTATCAATAATGTAGCAAAAGACTGAAGAGTTTTTCAATCTGGGGAGTTAGAGTTTAATGGATGGGATCAAGACCACCCTCTATGGAGGAGAGTATTTGAAAAAAAATTACCCAAAAATTATATGGAAATCTATTAATTGGAATGGCAATGTGGTGGAACCCAATGATGTGCAACCTGAGGATGTCAATTTCAAATTGCATTTCGAAAATTTGTTTAATCCTCCGACAGTTAATCCTAATCAAATCATTGATGTGTCTTCCTCACCTAATATTCCTATATTGGATGATCCCTTTACTGCTCAAGATTTCGACATGGCAGTGCAAAGTATAAAAAAAGATAAGAGTTATATTGGAATGTGTCCTGGTATATTTACGATGTTACCACAGACATGGTTATCCTTTTTCCTCACAATTTTTAATTTCCTTTTCTTAAATGTCCTTTATCCATTTGCTTGGTGCCACAATAAATTGATCACTCTATTTAAATCTGGGGATAAAAGAGATTGCGGAAATTATCGGGGCATAACTATAATGAACATCTTGGCAAAAATCTATGATATGCTTTTTGATGAAACGGTTAAGTTTATGGTTTAATATAGATAAGTGTCAGGCCGGAGCTCAGAAGGGTAGAGGGTGTATAGAGCAGATTTTGGCTTTAAGGTTACTGATGGATTATGCTGCTTGCAAGATGCAAAAATTGTATATAGTTTTGTGGATTTTAGTAAGGCGTACGACAGGGTACCAAAATATGAATTAATCGAGTGTCTAAAGTCGGTGGGATGTGGAAGGGTTATGTTGTCAGCTATCCAAAATATTTATTCATGTACAAAAAGTGTGTTAAAATCTGCTATAATAACATCTATTGGTATACGCCAAGGAGCTCCTACGAGCTGCATTTTGTTTGTCATTTATATGGATAACATGGTGCGAATGATAAAAGAAAGAGTGGGAATTGGTGTTTTTTTTTTTTTTTTTTTTTTGGAAATTTACATACTCTTTTAATGATGGATGACACGGTGATTGTAAGTACATCTCGTGAAAAATGTATATCAAAACTTGAGGTTCTATTATATTATTATTGTAATGCTTATGGTATGGTCATTAATGAAAAGAAGACAAAGTATTTGTTGTTAATAGAAAAGACAGAGATAAAGAATCAATAGTGATAAACAACATAAAAATAGATTATTGTAAAAAGTATCTGTACTTAGGTGCATGGTTTACTGATGATGCAAATATGCACTCAGTACTTAAACAGCATGAAATCGATGGTACGGCAACAGTCAATAAGTTTAGTATATTCTGCATAAATAACATGAGTATGCCCTATGCATATAAGGTTAAAGTTTTTAAAGCTGCTTTGAGTTCTTCACTTTTGTATGGCTCTGAGAGTTGGTTCACAAGTAATTTAGCTTGCATGGAAAAGCTTTATAACAAGGCAGTAAAGTGTTTATTGGGAGTAAGAAACAACACTCCAATATCCTTATGTTTAATAGAAAGTGGTTTGGACACTTTAGTACATGAAATTAATGAAAGAAGAAGAGGATTTTTAACCCCAAAAATGCAAAAGGTTAGCAATGAAGAACCTTCCTATGTGGTATTTGATATCTGCAGACGGGAAAATACACCTGGTTATCAATTCTTAAATTCATATATTACAAATAATGTGGAAGCTTCTGCTCTAAGTGGAATAAAGGCTGTAAAATTGAATAAACCCCAAGGTACCACAAAATATCTTACATATAGACAAATTTGAAATAGTCAACTGACGGTACATAAAGTGTATAGTAGCAAAGAGTATGTACCAGATTATTTGCTAGTTGCATTCACAAGGATAAGAGTAATGTCTCATGAGTTGCGTGTTGAGACTGGAGGGCGGAGCAGAACACCAAGAGAAATGAGAGTATGTGCTTGTGATCAAAAGGCAATTCAAAGTGAAGAACATGTGTTACTTGATTGTCCTTTCTCCCA
>JAXCGZ010018879.1:172500-182500 GCA_037179515.1 Halocaridina rubra
TTAATATTATATTGATGGCTAGACACGTGGTGTTACTGTCTATACTATAGCCTTATACTCTAAGCAAAAGCAGTTCTTGAGGTAGTCATACATATACACATTGTATCATCTCTACTTATTCATTGCTTTCTATGTACTGCATGTTGTGCAGTTGCTGTTCGAGACAATAGCAAGAGAAAATGCCTCTCTGGTGGACATGAAGACTAGGATTATATTCATCATTTAGTCATGCTCTGATGGGGGTTGATGTTGAAGGGCAGTTAGTTGTTTTTTCTTGGTAAAGAGAGTTGGGCGAGACAGAATACTGACCAACATACCGAGATGTATTCCAAATTTTCAAATATCCTTTGGCATTTGAGGCAAGAATGTTACTCTATGTAATTTAAGAACAGTGACTCACATTTTTAATATAATGTATGAATACATACGCCTTTAACCCTATCTCTGCCAGATTTGATGTGATTAGCATTCTGTAAATGCAAAAATAGCAAAGTCACTCCATTTCATGTAAAATATTCAGATAACTTAAAAGCAAGAAGGGAATCTAAAATCCCAAAATATGAGTAAGTTAAAAAGAAATAATATATTCTTGTCATAATTTCATCCCACCAAAATGACTTTTTTTTGTTTTTTTTTATCTCTTGAGATCTTATCGTCTAATAAATATAAATAGCTCTAAAATTATTGTGCTTCATTTTTAGATATCTTGAAGTTATTTTATATATATTTGTGATAAATATTTACATAATTTTACTATTTTCTAAATACATTATGCTTACAATGAGTTAAGATAATCGCTTCTGTAGCACCAGCATATTTGGGACCAGCTCTATGAATGTTGTTTGCCATTTTACTTTCAACTGGTTTTTTTCTTCATATGTGAGTGTACAAAAACAGATTGGATTTAAAACATTAATTTTGGATGCCCTCCCTAACGCCCCTCGGCTGGCTCGGACACAGGTTTGTTACTTCCCGATTCAAGCACTCTAACCAACTCCACAGATGTGCAATAATTAACTCAGAAGGTCTATGACCTTCCGAATATATAATATACAGATAGAGATCTTGGCATGCACTCCTTTATATATCATACAGCTAGGCATTGGTTGTGGTAAATGGGAATTTGGAAATAAATTGCATAATGTTAGGCAGGTTCAAAATGAATTAAAGACATCAGTCTGAAGTCCACAGGGGAAAGTCTTAATGGCCTCAACATCAGTTTGAAGTCCACATGGGAAAGTCTTAATGGCCTCAACATCAGTTTGAAGTCCACAGGGGAAAGTCTTAATGGGCTCAACATCAGTTTGAAGTCCACAGGGGAAAGTTTTAATGGCCTCAACATCAGTTTGAAGTCCACAGGGGAAAGTCTTTAATGGCCTCAACATCAGTTTGAAGTCCACAGGGGAAAGTCTTAATGGCCTCAACATCAGTTTGAAGTCCACAGGGGAAAGTTTTAATGGCCTCAACATCAGTTTGAAGTCCACAGGGGAAAGTTTTAATGGCCTCAACATCAGTTTGAAGTCCATAGGGGAAAGTCTTAATGGCCTCAACATCAGTTTGATGTCCACAGGGGAAAGTCTTAATGCCCTCAACATCAGTTTGAAGTCCACAGGGGAAAGTGTTAATGGCCTCAACATCATTTTGAAGTCCACAGGGGAAAGTCTTAATGGCCTCAACATCAGTTTGAAGTCCACAGGGGAAAGTCTTCATGACCTCAGTTGGATTGGGACTGTTGATTGGTGTCATATTAAGTACCGATGGTTTCATTGATTGACCAATTTGTAAATTTAGTTATCATATGAAGGCGTATGCTGTGTGGATCCGATTGAATGATAATTGTAGATTCATAAAACTTTATCGTGTGTTGACCGAACAGAGATTGTATTGTTAGGTGCATTCTGAAATGAAGATTAACTATGTGCTCGTACTTTCTTGGCAGGTTTTTAATGCATTTAACAAACAACTAATTCATGATGAGTAAATTCTAAGGCACTTTTTGAATTTAACCATAGAAAAGATACTTCATAGATAAATAACTCCAGTTGTATATATTAAGAAGAATAACCCCATAGAATTTCCTTAAAATGAGTAAGCCTCAGGATGTCATACAGATTAATAAAATCTGAGTGTACTTTTTAAAGATAGTTTACCCATAGCACTCAAAGGCTCGGCTGAGCAAATGAGTTAAACAATTTGGTTTGGAGCAAGGTATCGAAATTCTGCTCGAATATATATTATGAGAGCAACTACCCCTAGCTGTCGGCTGGTACATGTGTGGGCTTAGTCCTAGAACCTTGTATTGGGTCCCGCAGTGCTTTCCAACACCAGACGTGGGAACTGATCGTTTTGCTAAATACTGAAATACCCCCAGAAAGTACTTTGATATATATTACCTCCAGAAAACTTCTTGAGGAGACTAAAAGTTACAAATTTCAAGAAAGAAATGATAATCAACGCTTTTTAATGTGGCGATTTGTGGAAAATGCCAGCTCAGTAGCCGCTGGCTGATGGTCTGTGAAAAGAGTCTAGAATCTTGCATTTCTAGAATCTCATAAAGAAGAGTTATCTCGGGGTGTGCTAGGTTTATTGATATTTATATTGCCAGTCACTTTACATAAGGTTCTCGCTGTTACTTATCTTTACAAGATCTCATTTGTTATTCATTTCAATAATGCCATTCTTCTGATACTCTCAGGCCATAATATTGTTGTTGCTTTTGTTGTTTAAAATATGAAAGCGCCTACGAGTGCTGAGATCTGACAGACGTTTTTACTCCATATGCAAATACTCGCCAAGCACTTTTTGTGATCTTGTAAAGATAAATAACCCCAGAAGTTAAGTATTCCCTTAACTTGTTAAGTTTTCTTAGAGTAGGATAAATTAGGTTAGGCTAGGTTAGGTCAAATGACTTTTAGAGTACCAACGAGTTATTCTTCTTTAAGAGATCCATATTTTGTACACATCGTCATTTGCTTTAATGAATGAATTTGACATTGATATTTACCCATCACGGTTTGAGGTTAGCAAGGGCATGCACTCAGGGTAACGATTACATCTGCCAAAACAAGTCCTTTGCAAGAAGGCAACCGTCCTAGCCCTTGGTAGAAAAGGGGATCCGTGACGTAAAACCGGAACATTTACTGTGAGAGATGAAGCTACAGGCAGCACCATTATCTTCTCAAGAGATCCTACAATCAGAACTAAGAAATTTGGCGCAGTGTTTATCTAAAGATAAAGAATCTACTGCTATTACTTAATTCTGCTGCTGCTAGCATTTACCGTCTCTGTTTCAGATACACCCGCAAGAAAGAAAAAGAAAACTACTACTACGACTTGCTGCTGCTGCTACTACCATCACCTTCTCTGATTCTGATGCACCTGCAAGAAAAAAGAACTACTAGTACTTCTTACTTCTGCTGCTGCTGCTGCTGCTGCTACCGTTACCGTTGTTGCTTTAGATGCTATACTGCAAGAAAGAAAAATAAACTATTATTACTACTTACTCTTGCTGCTGCTGTTACCGTCGCCCTATATGCTTCTGTTGCTCCTGAAAGAAATAGAAAACTACTTCTATTACTTATTGCTGCTGCTGCCATCGCTGTCTCTACTTCTGCTGTTCTTGCAAGAAAGGAAAAGAAAATGACTATTACTACTTACTTCTGCTGCTGCTGACACCATTGCCGTCTCTGCTTCTGCTGCTCCTGCAAGAAGGAAAAAGAAAACTACTACTAATACTTACCTCTGCTGCTGCCGCTGCTGCCATCCACGTCTCTGCTTTTGCTGCTCATGCAAGAAAAAGAAAACTACTACTGTTAATTACTGCTGCTCCTGCCGCCTCTGTCCCTGCTTCTGCTGTTCCTGCAAAGAAGTAAAGGAATACCACAACTACTACTACTACTTTCTTCTGCAGCTGCTACTTCTACCATCGCTGTCTCTGCTTCTGCTGCTCCTGCAAAAAAAGAGAAAGAAAACTACTACCACTTATCTCTGCTGCTGCTGTTGCTACCATCGCCGTCTCTGCTTCTGCTGCTCCTGCAGCAAAGAAAAACAAAACTACTACTACTACTTACTTTTGCTGCTGCTACTGCTACCATCGCCGTCTCTGCTTCTGCTGCTCCTGCAAAAAAAAAGAGAAAGAAAACTACTGCTACTTATCTAGGCGGCTGTTGTTCCTGCAGGAAAGAAAAATAAAACTTCTACTACTACTACTCCTACTTGCTTTTGCTGTTGATGCTGCTATCATCTCCATCTCTGCTTCTGCTGCTCCTGCTAAAAGAGAAAGTAAACAACTACTACTAATACTTACTTCTTATGCTGCTGCTTCCATCGCCGTCTCTGCTTCTGCTGCTCTTGCAAGAAAGAGAAAGAAAACTACTACCACTACTTACTGCTGCAGTTATCATTGCCCAATCTGCTTCTGCTACTCCTGAAAGAAAGAAAAAGAAAACTACTACTATTACTTACTGTTGCTGTAGCTACCATCGCTGTCTATGCCACTGCTGCTCCTGCAAGAAAGAAAAAGAAAACTACTACTACTGCTTACTTCGGCTGATGCTGCTATTACCGTCATCATTTCTGCTTCTGATGATCCTGCAAGAACGAAAAAACTAATACTACTACTTACTTCTGCTGCTGCTGCTATTACCGTCATCTTCTCTGCTTCTGCTGCTCCTGCAAGAAAGAAAAAGAAACCTAATACTACTACATACTTCTGCTGCTGCTGCTATTACCATCATCGTCTCTGCTTCTGCTGCTCCTGCAAGAAAGAGAAAGAAAACTACTACCACTACTTACTGCTGCAGTTATCATTGCCCAATCTGCTTCTGCTACTCCTGAAAGAAAGAAAAAGAAAACTACTACTATTACTTACTGTTGCTGTAGCTACCATCGCTGTCTATGCCACTGCTGCTCCTGCAAGAAAGAAAAAGAAAACTACTACTACTGCTTACTTCGGCTGATGCTGCTATTACCGTCATCATTTCTGCTTCTGATGATCCTGCAAGAACGAAAAAACTAATACTACTACTTACTTCTGCTGCTGCTGCTATTACCGTCATCTTCTCTGCTTCTGCTGCTCCTGCAAGAAAGAAAAAGAAACCTAATACTACTACATACTTCTGCTGCTGCTGCTATTACCATCATCGTCTCTGCTTCTGCTGCTCCTGCAAGAAAGAAAAAGAAAGCTACTACTAGTACTTACTGCTGCTGCTGCTGCTGCTGCTATTACTGTCATCTTCTCTGCTTCTGCTGCTCCTGCAAGAAAGGAAAAGAAAACTACTACAACTACTACTTACTTCTGCTGCTGCCGCTATTACCAATCATCGTTTCTGCTTCTGCTGCTCCTGCAAGAAAGAAAAAGAAAACTACTACTACTACTTACTGCTGCTGGTATCGTTGATGTCAGTGCTTCCTGAAAGAAAGAAAGAGATAGCTACTGCTGATACCGTTGCCATCTCTGCTTCTACTGCTCCTGAAAGAAATAAAAAGAAAACTACTATTACTACTTACTATTGCTGCTGCTGTTTTTGCCGTTCTTGCTGTTACCGCTACCGTCTCTTCCTCTGCTGAAATGAAAGAGACAGGAAGAAAAAAAGAATTATTAGTGGCTCAAGTTAAGTCAACTAGAGTAGAGGTTAAATGTCTTATATCTAGGCTGTCTTCTTCTTCTTCTTCTTCTTCTTCTTCTTCTTCTTCTTCTTCTCTTCTTCTTCTTCTTCTTCTTCTTCTTCTTCTTCTTCTTCTTCTTCTTCTTCTTCTTCTTCTTCTTCTTCTTCTTCTTCTTCTTCTTCTTCTTCTTCTTCTTCTTCTTCTTCTTCTTCTTCTTCTTCTTCTTCTTCTTCTTCTTCTTCTTCTTCTTCTTCTTCTTCTTCTTCTTCTTCTTCTTCTTCTTCTTCTTCTTCTTCTTCTTCTTCTTCTTCTTCTTCTTCTTCTTCTTCTTCTTCTTCTTCTTCTTCTTCTTCTTCTTCTTCTTCTTCTTCTTCTTCTTCTTCTTCTTCTTCTTCTTCTTCTTCTTCTTCTTCTTCTTCTTCTTCTTCTTCTTCTTCTTCTTCTTCTTCTTCTTCTTATTCTTCTTCGTCTACATCTTTTCCCACTTTTATGTGGGGTCGATGTTTCTGGCTAGTGTTCTCCATATGTTCCTGTCCCATACCTCATCTCCCAACAAACCTTTAGACCTCAGGTCTATTCATTTCCATCACCCTCCTCGAGATCTTAAACAGTGTAAACCTACGATGCCATATTGTTAGTTAGCTAGACACACACAAGTGGATTTCAGAGACAGACAGAAAAATAATATTATTACTGGAGTCCCAGAGCAAGACGACGAATTAAGAGACAGTGATCAGGCAAAAGTGAAAAATATTCTTGTAGCAGTAGGCTATGATGAACAGTTTGATACCTCCGAGTGGGAAATAAGAAGACTTGGCCGAGAAAATGATAGAAAAAAAGAGGCCAATACTTTTAGTTGTAGATGACCAGAATAGGAGAAAATCCATTTTGGATAATGCAAAAAAGCTGAAGGATAAACAGGCTCCCTTTTTCATCTATATATATATATATATATATATATATATATATATATATATATATATATATATATATATATATATATATATATATATATATATATATATATATATATATATATGAAAAAAGATATACATCCTGCTGTAAGAAGAGAGCTTGCTCGACTACGGAAGAGGTAGAAAGAAGAAAAGGAGAGACCAGAAAATCAAGGTGTTAATATCCATTACGACAATAAGCGTCGTATATTATTACGTGATGGTGAAATTATTGACAGGTATGCTCCTTCGTATTTTTAAGATGTGCACAAAATAGCGTACTTCCCAGTGAGCTCAATATCTGTTGTTGGAATATTGCAGGTGTCAAGGACAAATTGAACAATTCTGATATTTTATCATTTATTCTCGGGTTTCATATCGTGTGGCTTTTGGAAATAAAAACTATTGCTCGTATTAGTGTACCAGGATTTTACACTTATCATAACCCCTCTAAGTACTGTGGTAATAGGGGAGGAGTTGCAATGCTTGTAAAATGTTCGCTTTCAAAATATATAAAAAATGTAAATGTAAATGTTGAAGGTCAAATTTTGCTAGAATTGTCAAGTTTTCCAGGCTTTGTATTTGGTGGGGTATACATACCACCGAATGACTCTCCTTATTTTCACCCAGCTTGTTTTGGTAACCTAATCGCAGTTGTGAATGAACGCAATAAGGTTGTACTAATGGGTGATTTAAATTCGCGTGTAGGAATGCCTGTTCTTTATGATGAAAGTTTCAATTCATACAAATATGAAGGGGTAATAGATACAAGTGTGAATGAAAATGGGAGACAATTGCTGAACCTATGCCGTGGCAGCACAATGGTGATAGGTAATCACTTAGTATATAAGGGTAAAAGGTTAGAAGGAGGTTTATCCTCTAAAAGAGGGTCAAATTGGATATCTGAGATTGATGTATGTGTCTCAAAAGAAAATACACTGAAATATGTGAAATGTATTGAAATGAACCAGAATATTGTAGGATCTGACCACGCCCCGCTAATGGTTCAACTTGATCTTAATGACATTCAGGAAACAGTACCATCTTTGCTGATGGAGAGGGCTTTAAATTTATGTAGTTCTTGCCATAATGTTCAATATATTGAAAACAGTTACACAACCCGGGGTCCTTCCTATAAGAACGTAGACTTGGATAGATTCAAATTAGCCTTGAATGAAACTCAGCCACCAGAATTATTAGAAATTCATAATGAGAACATTTTTTATATTTTAGAGACAGGTAATAAGATTATCAATAATGTAGCAAAAGAATGCAGAGTTTTTCAATCTGGGGAGTTAGAGTTTAATGGATGGGATCAAGACCACCCTCTATGGAGGAGAGTATTTGAAAAAAAAATTACCCAAAAATTATATGGAAATCTATTAACTGGAAGGGCAATGTGGTGGAACCCAATGATGTGCAACCTGAAGATGTCAGTTCAAATTGCATTTCGAAAATTTGTTTAATCCTCCGACAGTTAATCCTAATCAAATCATTGATGTGTCTTCCTCACCTAATATTCCTATATTGGATGATCCCTTTACTGCTCAAGAGTTAGACATGGCAGTGCAAAGTATAAAAAAAGATAAGAGTTATATTGGAATGTGTCCTGGTATATTTACGATGTTACCACAGACAAGGTTATCCTTTTTCATCACAATTTTTAATTTCCTTTTCTTAAATGTCCTTTATCCATTTGCTTGGTGCCACAATAAATTGATCACTCTATTTAAATCTGGGGATAAAAGAGATTGCGGAAATTATCGGGGCATAACTATAATGAACACCTTGGCAAAAATCTATGATATGCTTTTTGATGAGACGGTTAAGTTTGTGGTTTAATATAGATAAGTGTCAGGCCGGAGCTCAGAAGGGTAGAGGGTGTATAGAGCAGATTTTGGCTTTAAGGTTACTGATGGATTATGCTGCTTGCAAGAAGCAAAAATTGTATATAGTTTTGTGGATTTTAGTAAGGCGTACGACAGGGTACCAAAATATGAATTAATCGAGTGTCTCAAGTCGGTGGGATGTGGAAGGGTTATGTTGTCAGCTATCCAAAATATTTATTCATGCACAAAAAGTGTGTTAAAATCTGCTATAATAACAACATCTATAGGTATACGCCAAGGAGCTCTACGAGTTGCATTTTGTTAGTCATTTATATGGATAACATGGTGCGAATGATAAAAGAAAGAGTGGGAATTGTTTTTTTTTTTTATTTACATACACTTTTAATGATGGATGACACGGTTATTGTAAGTACATCTCGTGAAAAATGTATATCAAAACTTGAGGCTCTATTATATTATTATTGTAATGCTTATGGTATGGTGATTAATGAAAAGAAGACAAAGTATTTGTTGTTAATGGAAAAGACAGAGATAAAGAATCAGTAGTGATAAACAACATAAAAATAGATTATTGTAAAAAGTATTCGTACTTAGGTGCATGGCTTACTGATGATGCAAAAAATGCACTCAATACTTAAACAGCCTGAAATCGATGGTACAGCAACAGTAAATAAGTTTAGCATATTCTGCATAAATAACATGAGTATGCCCTATGCATATAAGGTTAAAGTTTTTAAAGCTGCTTTGAGTTCTTCACTTTTGTATGGCTCTGAGAGTTGGTTCACAAGTAATTTAGCTAGCATGGAAAAGATTTATAACAGGGCAGTAAAGTGTTTATTGGGAGTAAGAAACAACACTCCAATATCCATATGTTTAATAGAAAGTGGTTTGGAAACTTTAGTACATGAAGTTAATGAAAGAAGAAGAGGATTTTTAACCAAAAAAATGCAACAGCTTAACAATGAAGAACCTTTCTATGTGGTATTTGAAATCTGCAGACGGGAAAATACACCTGGTTATCAATTCTGAAATTCATATATTACAAATAATGTGGAAGCTTCTGCTCTAAGTGGAATAAAAGCTGTAAAATTGAATAAACCAAAAAGTACCACAAAATATCTTACATATAGACAAATTTGAAATAGTCATCTGACGGTACATAAAGTGTATAGTAGCAAAGAGTATGTACCAGATTATTTGCTAGTTGCATTCACAAGGATAAGAGTAATGTCTCATGAGTTGCGTGTTGAGACTGGAGGGCGGAGCAGAACACCAAGAGAAATGAGAGTATGTGCTTGTGATCAAAAGGCAATTCAAAGTGAAGAACATGTGTTACTTGATTGTCCTTTCTCCCAGCCAGTGAGACAAAAATATAATATGATGAACTATCTGAGTGTCCAATCACTTTTGAATTAAGAGCTTCATATTACCGAGTTGAGTCAGTATATTTATGAAGTACTAAAGTTGTACAGATAAGGAAGAGATTCAACCTTGTAATGAGGAAAGCATTGATTTTTTGTATGTATAGGTTAAATTGTAATAATTGGATGTAGTCTATTCTTCTAACTGTATTTCAGAATTAGGCATTAA
>JAXCGZ010018879.1:252500-255000 GCA_037179515.1 Halocaridina rubra
ATTTTTTGCCCCGACCGGGACTCGAACCTAGGACTTATGATTACTAAGTCAAGGCGCTACCACTACACCACAGAAGGTTAAAAGGAACCCAACCTTATAGCTTATATCTGCTATACTTAGGAATGAACGCATTCTAACTGAATGCCACTATGTTCATATTACAGATTCCCCAACCTCACTCGTGGCTTCATTTTAGCATTTAATTCAATTCCCAATCTCATTCGGGCCATGAAATTATCAAATAAGCACATTACATATTTGAAAACATGAATCATTTTTTGCCCCGACCGGGACTCGAACCTAGGACTTATGATTACTAAGTCAAGGCGCTACCACTACACCACAGAACGTTAAAAGGAACCCAACCTTATAGCTTATATCTGCTATACTTAGGAATGAACGCATTCTAACTGAATGCCACTATGTTCATATTACAGATTCCCCAACCTCACTCGTGGCTTCATTTTAGCATTTAATTCAATTCCCAATCTCATTCGGGCCATGAAATTATCAAATAAGCACATTACATATGTGAAAACATGAATCATTTTTTGCCCCGACCGGGACTCGAACCTAGGACTTATGATTACTAAGTCAAGGCGCTACCACTACACCACAGAAGGATAAAAGGAACCCAACCTTATAGCTTATATCTGCTATACTTAGGAATGAACGCATTCTAACTGAATGCCACTATGTTCATATTACAGATTCCCCAACCTCACTCGTGGCTTCATTTTAGCATTTAATTCAATTCCCAATCTCATTCGGGCCATGAAATTATCAAATAAGCACATTACATATGTGAAAACATGAATCATTTTTTTCCCCGACCGGGACTCGAACCTAGGACTTATGATTACTAAGTCAAGGCGCTACCACTACACCACAGAAGGTTAAAAGGAACCCAACCTTATAGCTTATATCTGCTATACTTAGGAATGAACGCATTCTAACTGAATGCCACTATGTTCATATTACAGATTCCCCAACCTCACTCGTGGCTTCATTTTAGCATTTAATTCAATTCCCAATCTCATTCGGGCCATGAAATTATCAAATAAGCACATTACATATGTGAAAACATGAATCATTTTTTGCCCCGACCGGGACTCGAACCTAGGACTTATGATTACTAAGTCAAGGCGCTACCACTACACCACAGAAGGTTAAAAGGAACCCAACCTTATAGCTTATATCTGCTATACTTAGGAATGAACGCATTCTAACTGAATGCCACTATGTTCATATTACAGATTCCCCAACCTCACTCGTGGCTTCATTTTAGCATTTAATTCAATTCCCAATCTCATTCGGGCCATGAAATTATCAAATAAGCACATTACATATGTGAAAACATGAATCATTTTTTGCCCCGACCGGGACTCGAACCTAGGACTTATGATTACTAAGTCAAGGCGCATTACATATGTTTTTCAATCTGGGGAGTTAGAGTTTAATGGATGGGATCAAGACCACCCTCGATGGAGGAGAATATTTGAAAAAGAAATTATCCAAAAATTATATGGAAATCTATTAATTGGAATGGCAATGTGGTGGAACCCAATGATGTGCAACCTGAAGATGTCAATTTCAAATTGCATTTCGAAAATCTGCTTAATCCTCCGACAGTTAATCCTAATCAAATCATTGATGTGTCTCCCTCACCTAATATTCCTATATTGGATGATCCCTTTACTGCTCAAGAGTTAGACATGGCAGTGCAAAGTATAAAAAAAGATAACAGTTATATTTGAATGTGTCCTGGTTTATTTACGATGTTACCACAGACATGGTTATCCTTTTTCCTCACAATTTTTAATTTCCTTTTCTTAAATGTCCTTTATCCATTTGCTTGGTGCCACAATAAATTGATCACTCTATTTAAATCTGGGAATAGAAGAGATTGCGGAAACTATCGGGGCATGAGTATAATGAACACCTTGGCAATAATCTATGATATGATTTTGATGAAACGGTTAAGTTTATGGCTTAATATAGATAAGTGTCAGGCCGGAGCTCAGAAGGGTAGAGGGTATATAGAGCAGATTTTGGCTTTAAGGTTTCTGATGGATTATGCTGCTTGCAAGAAGCAAAAATTGTGAAGAGTTTTTGTGGATTTTAGTAAGGCGTACGACAGGGTACCAAAATATGAATTAATCGAGTGTCTCAAGTCGGTGGGATGTGGAAGGGTTATGTTGTCAGCTATCCAAAATATTTATTCATGTACAAAAAGTGTGTTAAAATCTGCTATAATAACAACATCTATAGGTATACGCCAAGGAGCTCCTACGAGCTGCATTTTGTTTGTCATTTATATGGATAAAATGGTGCGAATGATTAAAGAAAGAGTGAGAATTAATGTTTTTTTGGGAAATTTACATACTCTTTTAATGATGGATGACACGGTAATTGTAAGTACATCTCGTGAAAAGTGTATATCAAACCTTGAGGCTCTATTAGATTATCATTGTAATGCTTATGGTATGGTAATTAATGA
>JAXCGZ010018879.1:260000-262500 GCA_037179515.1 Halocaridina rubra
AGCTTGCGGTTTACAATTTATTTTCTAAACTTTTTGTTGCATGTGTCTGGTATAAACACAATTGCTCTTTTCTTTTTCTTCCTAAGGGGGAAGTTTCCTGTACCATCAACCTTCTGGGTTGGTTGAGAAATTGTCTTGATCTTATCTTCCTAAACCTCAAATACTATTCAAGCTGCATCATGACCTTGTCTTCATAAACATGATCTTATCTTTATAATAACTTCTCAGAGTGCACGCTACACCACTATGCAGTCTGCAGAAACGAAATGTAAATTGACTAATAAATTAGTTCTTTAAAGAGTCTCCAATAACTCTTCTGTAATCTTCTTCAAAATGTAACCTATTTGTGTTAATCCTCCTGTCGCCAACCTGCACAATAAACACACAAACAAACATACACCATACTCATATGTATATATGAGTATGTACATATATATATATATATATATATATATATATATATATATATATATATATATATATATATATATATATATACATACATACATATATAAATATATATATATATATATATATATATATATATATATATATATATATATATATATATATATATATATACATACATACATATATATATATATATATATTATATATATATATATATATATATATATATATATATATATATATATATATATATATATATATATATATATATATATGCTAAAGCTAGTGAATAAATGAATAAATACTCTTTTTTTATTTATTCAGATAACTGTACATGGGGACATGTGCACATGAGCACTCCCAGTCATATTGCAGTTGATAACATTACAATCTATTTGGTTATGTATAAATGACATACTAATAGAATTTGCAATTAATTTTAAATATCATAGCAAGTAATTAATAATAAAATATAGTGTAATAATTGAAGAGTACTTGAAGAGTAATCATTGTGACAATATTTTCAATAGCCCTTGTTGAGTGCTATCATTTAAGTTACATTTCACTTTCCAACGGTACTACTGCAGACAGTTTGAAGCAGATATAGAATAACAATTTTCAGGTTAGAATAATAAGTAGGTAAATATATATATATATATATATATATATATATATATATATATATATATATATATATATATATATATACATATATACATATACATACATATATACATATATATATATATATATATATATATATATATATATATATATATATATATATATATATATATATATATATATATATACATATATATACATATATATATATATATATATATATATATATATATATATATATATATATATATATATATATATATATATATATATATATATATATATATATATACATATATATACATATATACACATATACACAACATAAATATACACATATACATACATATATACATACATACACATACACACATATACATACATACATATACACACACATACACATACATATACATATACTTGCATGCATTAATTAGATGAGCAATAGAAACACCACTGGAGCTTCATAGCCATACATATCAAGGAGAGAGAGAGAGAGAGAGAGAGAGAGAGAGAGAGAGAGAGAGAGAGAGAGAGAGAGAGAGAGAGAGAGAGAGAGAGAGAGAGAGAGAGAGAAGAGAGAGGGGAGAGAGAGAGAGAGAGAGAGAGAGAGTTTGTGGTATTCATTTCAGCAAAAGGAGTTATTCGTCCTTACCACAGATAAAGACACATCCATGCATACTCATACACATCATTGTCATCTGAGGGTAACACAGCAGAGGAAAGTGCATGTACTTAATCGCATATACGTACACATATAAACCTGAACATACATACATACATACACATAAACACAGTGCCATATAATGGAAGATAAATTTGGAAGGAAAGGAAAGAGAAAGACTGAAAGCCCTTCCCCCTCTCTACCCTTCAAATTA
Source organism: Halocaridina rubra (assembly GCA_037179515.1). Classification (NCBI taxonomy): domain Eukaryota; kingdom Metazoa; phylum Arthropoda; class Malacostraca; order Decapoda; family Atyidae; genus Halocaridina; species Halocaridina rubra. Next base: position 261,914 of record JAXCGZ010018879.1, read on the forward strand.
TGTACGTGAGAGAGAATTACGTCAATTAATCCATTATCACTATTATCACAACCATTGCTACCACCATCATGATTATTATTATCATCATTATTATTATTATTATTATTATTATTATTATTATTATTATTATTATTATTATTATTATTATTATTATTATTATTATTATTATTATTATTATTATTATTATTGTTATCATTATTATTATTATTATTACTATTATTATTATTATTATTATTATTATTATTATTATTATTATTATTATTATTATTATTATTATTATTATTATTATTATTATTATTATTACCATCATCATTACTACAGCTTTTGTATATAGATAGAGTTATGAATCAAAAGTAGTAATTATTGATACATATAGACATGCACATACATATACATATACACATATACATACATATAAATACATACATATATACATATACATATACATATACACATACATGTGCACATGTACACACATATACATACATATGAGCTCCTGAGGGAGGGGGTTAGAATACTTCCTCCATGTTCCCCTGCGTGTCGTAAGAGTAGACCAAGTGTGGCGGAGCGAAGGGAATGAAAGAACC
>JAXCGZ010018879.1:265000-277500 GCA_037179515.1 Halocaridina rubra
ACTAAGTCTAAAATGGAACCGATCAGGAGACGGGAAGATACGAGCTTTGGGCTCTTTCCCGTAAACACAATTAGGTAATCACAATTAGGTAATCACACACACAGCTTTGGGCTCTTTCCCGTAAACACAATTAGGTAATCACAATTAGGTAATCACACAGCTTTATCAGAGGATAACTGAAGGTAAAATAACAGGTTTTAAGCCTAAAGAGAGCGGATGGAAGCATCACTGAGATGGATGAAGAGATCTTCAAAGACTTGAACAAGGAGTTTCAGTCAGTATTTACAGTAGAAAATACCCCATCCCCTCAGATTGCAGAGATAGAAGCTCAAGGGCCAGTATTAGAGAACATCAACCTTTACAGCCACAGTGGTATGCAAAGCGCTGATGTAGTTAGATGTTCATAAAGCTACAGGTCCTGATGATATATCCCCTCATGTACTTAAAAAATGCGCCTTCAGGAAGACCTAAATAGTCTGCATGAGTGGTCAGAAAAGTGGCTAATGAAATTCAATACTTCAAAATGTAAGGTAATGAGAATGGGTAGAAGTGCAAGAAGGCCCAAGCTTGAGTACTCGGTGGGTGGAGTACAACTTCAAGAGACAGAAAGTGAGAGAGATCTAGGAGTAAACATACTGGCAGATTTGTCTCCAGAAATACATATAAATGGCATAGTAAGGGCAGCATATGCCTTCTTATCAAATGTAAGGGTAGCCTTCAGGCACATGGACAAGGAAGTGTTCAGAAATATTTATGTAACCTATGTGAGGCCAAAACTCGAATATGCCGCCCCCTTTTGGAATCCGCACTTGAAAAAGCACATAGCTAAGCTTGAAAAAGTTCAAAGACATACCACGAAACTGGTGCCAGAAATATACAATCTCAGTCATGATGAGAGGCTGAGGATATTAGACTTACCTTCACTCGAAGTTAAAAGATTGAGGGGGATATGGTGACAGTCTTTAAATTCCTTCATGGTTATGATAAAGTGGATAGGGATCGAGATTTTGATATGGCTGGCTCTAGAGCTAGAGGTCATAGTTTGAAGCTTCGTAAGAAAACTTCTTTGCAGGATGTAAGGAAATACTTTTTCAGTGTAAGAGTAGTTGATAACTGGAATTCGCTAAGCAAGGAGGTAGTTAATGCTATGTCAATCCATAGTTTTAAGGACAGGTATGATAAGTATCACTAAGTATAAAATGGAACCGATCAGGAGACGGGAAGATACGAGCTTTGGGCTCTCTCCCGTAAACACAATTAGGTAATCACAATTAGGTAATCACACACACACATGAATAAAATTGGAAAAAAAAGAAAAAAAAAATAATATTTTTTTCTTAGCTGAATTTCACTTTGAATTTGCTGACACCGAATTAACCTTATTACATTGTACTAAGTACTCTATGATCATTTAAAAGAAAAAATAAAGCTTTTTTGATGCCAATTTAGCGGGGTCCACCATTTTACTAAGCAAATAAAACGGGCTATAAAAAACGTTTTATTCCCAAATATTTCATCCAAATAAGTCAAACATATGAATGCTTTCTATAGGAGAAGGAGAGGATAGTATTCCTCTGTGTGATTGCGCTCCAAAATGAAGTCATTTCTGCTTGGTGTAGGAAGTTTCGAGGGCTTTACCTACATTTGCATTGGTTTTAAGCATTACAGAACGGAAAACATTTTTTTTTTGTTTGGAACAAATAGGTGGTTAGGAAGAGCTTCAGAAAGTCCAGAATATCTTTTTCCAAGCGCTTCTCTGAGGATTCTGGTGACTTATATTGTTCAAGAAATTAAAACTGGAGACTCAGCATAATAGTTAAAGCATCCTTTTTAATGCTGGATTATTATTATGCTAAGTATCCAAAGATATTCTCTCATCAACATATAACGTCAGATCCTTAGAAAAAAAAGCTACGGAATATTGAGACTTCGTAAGAACACGTAGTTGAGGGCCCACTTTCTGAAAAAAAAAAATATTTATATATTCAGACTCTATGAGGGAATTTCCACCTTAAGATGGTCTTCATTTTATCTTTTGTGATAAATTTTTCCCTCGGTGTATTCATAAATTGTAAATTAATGCGTGACTTAATAGGGTTTCGCTCTTGCCACAGAGCTCATCAGGTAGGTTAACTATACCCAAAAGGTCACAAAATGCAACCCTTTGAGTATAGATGGCATCTACAACCCTCTTTGTCCCTATTACTATGCAATGGAAATTACGTTGAAGGGAACAGTGCTGAAGATGATGACATAAGGTTTCGCAAATTGCCAGAATTTGTCTTACGAAAAATCTTCTTCAGCGCCATTCCAGAAGAGGATCGAAGCGAAAACATTAGCATTTCATGAAGACCTCAGTATCGCAAACTATAGCCAATGGCGTTGAAGGGAACAGTGCTGAAGATGATGAAAGAAAGCTTCGAACCTCACATCTGTAAGAAGGATCTTCTTCACATCTGCGGGCGAGAGAGAGTCTCGTGAAGGGAGGATCTTCTTCAGCACCATTCCAGCGTCTTCGCGAGGTCTTCAAGATAAAGGTTTACTGGAGAGAGAGAGATGTTTACTTCCTCTCCAAGCGACTGTCAGATCAACAATGAATCTCCGAGCGTGGCCGTCGTGACTAGGAAACCTCCGATATGCAGGTTGACAAATCATGTTGGATGACGTCATTGGCGATGACGTCACATCCAATGACGTCATATTAGTATCTAATGAGCTTCGAAGAAAATACGGTAAAGTACTACCATGGTGGCAATCTTTTTTTTTCTTTAATGATGATGATGATGATGGTTATTATTGTTATTATTATTATTACTATTATTATTAGTGGTAGTAGTAGTAGTAAGTAGTAGTAGTAGTAGTAGTAGTAGTAGTAGTAGTAGTAGTAGTAGTAGTAGTAGTAGTAGTAGTAGTAGTAGTACAACAGCAACAACGAACGTCAACGTCCTCATCATCAACAGCAATATCAACATTGGTTCCCCCAACTGTTGAGTTCTTAATATTATATTGATGGCTATGCACATGGTGTTTTTGTCTATAAGACTATAGCCTTATACTCTAAGCAATCGCAGTTCTTGAGATAGTCATAGATACAAATTGTGGCATCTCTACATATTCATTCATCTTTATATGTACTGCATATGGTGCAGCTGCTGTTCGAGACAACAGCAAGAGCCAAATGCCTCTCTGGTGGACATGAAGACTAGGGTTATATTCATCATATATTCATGCTTTGATGGGGGTTGATGTTGAGGGGGAGTTTGTTGTTTCTTCTTGGCAAAGAGAGTTGGGCGAGACAGAATACTGACCAATATGCCGAGATGTATTCCAAATTTTCAAATATCCTTTGGCATTTGAGGCAAGAATGTTACTCTATGTAATATAAGAACAGTGACTCACATTTTTAATACTGTATGAATACAATCGCCTTTAACCCTATCTCTAAAAGATTTAATGTGATTAAGATTCCGTAAAAGCAAAAATAGCCAAGTAACTCAATTTCATGTCAAATATTCAAATAACTTAAATGCAAGAAGGGAATCTAAAATCCCAAAATATGAGTAAGTAAAAAATAATAATATGTTCTTGACATAATTTCATCCCACCGAAATGATGCTTTCTTGTACCTCTTGAGGTATTATCGGCTGATAAATATAATTAGCTCTAAAATTATTTGCTTCACATTTAGAAATCTTGAAGTTATTTTATATATATTTGTGATAAATATTTACATAAATTAACTATTTTTTAAGTACTTTATGCTTAAAATGAGTTAAGATAATCACTTCTGTACCACCAGCATATTTGGGACTAGCTCTATGAATGTTGTCTGCCATTTTACGTTCAACTGTTATTCTCACTTCATATGAGAGTGTACAAAAACAGATTGGATATGAAAAATTAATTTTGAATGCCCTCCCTAACGCCCCTCTGCTGGCTTGGACACAAAATTGTTACTTCCCTATTCAAGCATTCTAACCAACTCCACAGATGTGCAATTATAATTAACTCAGAAGGTCTATGACCTTCCGAATATATAATATACAGATAAAGTTCTTGACATACATTCCGTTATATATCGTAAAGCTAGGCACTGGATGTGGTAAATGGGAATTTGGAATAAATTGCATAATGTTGTGCCGGTTCAGAATGAATTAAAGACATCAGTTTGAAGTCCACAGGGGAAAGTCTTAATGGCCTCAACATCAGTTTGAAGTCCACAGTGGAAAGTCTTAATGACCTCAGTTGGGTTGGGACAGTTGATTGGTGCCATATTAAGTACCGATGGTTTCACTGATTGACCAATTTGTAAATTTAGTTATCATATGAAGGCGTATGCTGTGTGGATCCGATTGAATGATAATTGTAGATTCATAAAACTTTATCGTGTGTTGACCGAACAGAGATTGTATTGTTAGGTGCATTCTAAAATGAAGATTAATTATGTGCTCGTACTTTCTTGGCAGGTTTTTAATGCATTTAGCAAACAACTAATTCATGATGAGTAAATTCTAAGGCACTTTTTGAATTTAACCATAGAAAAAATGCTTCATAGATAAATAACTCCAGTTGTATATATTAAGAAGAATAACCCCCTAGAATTTCCTTAAAATGAGTAAGCCTCAAGATGTCATACAGATTTATAAAATCTGAGTGTACATTGTAAAGATAGTTTACCCATAGCACTCAAGGGCCCGGCTGAGCAAATGAGTTATAAAATATGGTCTGGAGCAAGGTATCGAAACTCTGCTCAAATATATATTATGAGAGCAACTACCCCTAGATGTCGGCTGGTACAGGTGTGGGCTTAGTGAGAGAACCTTGTATTGGTTCAAGCAGTGTTTTCCAACACCAGACGTGGGAACTGATCATTTTGCTAAATACTGAGATACGAATAACCGCCAGAAATAGTCCCCAAAACAACTGGCAAAGATGGAGTACCCCCAGAAAGTACTTTAATATATATTACCTCCATAAAACTTCTTGAGGAGACTAAAAGTTACAAATTTCAAGAAAGAAATGATAATCAACGCTTTTTAATGCGGCGATTTGTGGAAAATGCCAGTTCAGTAGCCGCTGGCTGATAGTCTGTGGAAAGATTCTAGAATCTTACATTTACAGAATCTCGTAAAGAAGAGTTATCTCAGGGTGCTCTAGGTTTATTTATATTTATATTGCCAGTCACTTTCCATAAGGTTCTTGCTGTTACTTATCTTTACAAGATCTTATTTGCTATTAATTTCAAATGTCATTGTTCTGATACTCTCAGGCCATAATATTGTTGTTGCTTTTGTTGTTTGAAATATGAAAGCGCCTACGAGTGCTGACATCTGTAAGACGTATTTTACTCCATCTTCAATTACTCACCAAGTACTTTTTGTGATCTTGTAAAGATATATAACCCCAGAAGTTAAGTTTGTTTAGAGTAGGATAATATACGTCAGGTCAGTCAAGGTCAAATGACTTTTAGAGTACCAACGAGTTATTCTTCTTTAAGAGATCCATATTATGTACACATCGTCATTTGCTTTAATGAATGAATTTGACATTGATATTTACCCATCACGGTTTGAGGTTAGCAAGGGCATGCACTCAGGGTAATGATTACATCTGCCAAAACAAGTCCTTCGCAAGAAGGCAACCGTCCTAGCCCTTGGTAGAAAAGGGAGTCCGTGACGTAAAACCGGAACATTTACTGTGAGAGATGAAGCTACAGGCAGCACCAATATCTTCTCAAGAGATCCTACCATCAGAACCAAGATTGGCGCAGTGTTTATCTAAAGATAAAAAATCTACTACTATTACTTAATTCTGCTTCTACTGCTCCTGAAAGAAAGAAAAAGAAAACTACTTCTGTTACTTACTGCTGCTGCTGTCATCGCTATCTCTGCTTCTGCTGTTCTTGCAAGAAAGAAAAATAAAATTACTACTACTACTTCTGCTGCTGCTGACACTATTGCCGTCTCTGCTTCTGCTGCTCCTGCAAGAACGAAAAGAAAACTACTACTAATATTTATTTCTGCTGCTGCCGCTGCTGTCGTCGCAGTCTCTGCTTTTGCTGCTCTTGCAAGAAAAAGAAAGCTACTACTGTTAATTACTGCTGCTGCTGCTGCCTCTCTCTCTGCCTCTGCTGCTCCTGCAAGGAAGTAAAGGAATACCACTACTACTACTACTACTTACTTCTGCTGCTGCTGCTTTTACCATCGCTGTCTCTGCTTCTGCTGCTCCTGCAAGAAAGAGAAAGAAAACTACTACTAATTATCTCTGCTGCTGCTGTTGCTACCATCGCCGTCTCTGCTTCTGCTGTTTCTGCAGGAAAGAAAAATGAAACTACTGCTACTACTTACTTTTGCTGCTGCTACCATCGCCGTCTCTGCTTCTGCTGCCCCTGCAAAAAAAAAAGAGAAAGAAAATAATATTATTTATCTCTGCTGCTGTTGCTCCTGCAGGAAAGAAAAATAAAACTTTTACTCCTACTACTATTACTTGCTTTACTGCTGATGCTGCCATCGTCTCCATCTCTACTTCTGCTGCTCCTGCAAAACGAGAATGTGAACAACTACTACTACTAATTACTTCTTATGCTGCTGCTTCCATCACCGTCTTTGCCTCTGCTGCTCTTGCAAGAAAGAGAAAGAAAATTACTACCACTACTTACTATAATCGCCTAATCTGCTTCTGCTACTCCTGAAAGAAAGAAAAAGAAAACTACAACTACTACTTACTTCTGCTGCTGCTGCTATTACCGTCATCGTCTCTGCTTTTGCTGCTCCTGCAAGAAAGAAAAAGAAAACTACTACTACTACTTACTGCTGCTGGTATCATTGATGTCAGTGTTTCCTGAAAGAAAGAAAGAGATAACTACTACTACTACTTACTGCTGCTGGTATCGTTGATGTCAGTGCTTCCTGAAAGAAAGAAAGAGATAACTACTACTGCTACTTACTGCTGCTGGTATCGTTGATGTCAGTGTTTCCTGAAAGAAAGAAAGAGATAACTACTACTGCTACTTACTGCTGCTGGTATCGTTGATGTCAGTGCTTCCTAAAAGAAAGAAAGAGATAACTACTACTGCTACTTACTGCTGCTGGTATCGATGATGTCAGTGCTTCCTGAAAGAAAGAAAGAGATAACTACTACTGCTACTTACTGCTGCTGGTATCGTTGATGTCAGTGCTTCCTGAAAGAAAGAAAGAAAGAGATAACTACTACTGCTACTTACTGCTGCTGGTATCGTTGATGTCAGAGCTTCCTGAAAGAAAGAAAGAGAAAACTACTACTGCTACTTACTGCTGCTGGTATCGTTGATGTCAGTGCTTCCTGAAAGAAAGAAAGAGATAACTACTACTGCTACTTACTGCTGCTGATATTGTTGATGTCAGTGCTTCCTGAAAGAAAGAAAGAAAGAGATAACTACTACTGCTACTTACTGCTGCTGTTTTCGTTGATGTCAGTGCTTCCTGAAAGAAAGAAAGAAAGAGATAACTACTACTGCTACTTACTGCTGCTGGTATCGTTGATGTCAGTGCTTCCTGAAAAAAAGAAAGAGATAACTACTACTGCTACTTACTGCTGCTGGTATCGTTGATGTCAGTGCTTCCTGAAAGAAAGAAAGAGATAACTACTACTACTACTTACTGCTGCTGATACCGTTGCCATCTCTACTTCTACTGTTCCTGAAAGAAAGAAAAAGAAAACTACTACTACTACTTACGATTGCTGCTGTTGTCTTTGCCGTTCTTGCTGTTACCGCTACCGTCGCTTCCTCTGCTGAAATGAGAGAGATAGGAAGAAAAAAAGAATTATTAGTGGTTTAAGTTAAGTCAACTGGAGTAGAGGTAAAATGTCTTATATCCAGGTTGTCTTTCTTCTTCTTCTTCTTCTTCTTCTTCTTCTTCTTCTTCTTCTTCTTCTTCTTCTTCTTCTTCTTCTTCTTCTTCTTCTTCTTCTTCTTCTTCTTCTTCTTCTTCTTCTTCTTCTTCTTCTTCTTCTTCGTCTACATCTTTTCCCACTTTTATGTGGGGTCGATGTTTCTGGCCAGTGTTCTCCCTATGTTCCTGGCCCATACCTCATCATCCAACAAACCTTTAGACCTCAGGTCGTTATTGATGCAATCCATCCACCTATGCTTTGGTCTCCCCTCTATGATGAAAAAACAATTGTTCCCTATTGTTTTTTATTTACCATTATTTTTGGTCTCCCCCTCCCTCTCCTACCCTGTATATCCATTTCCATCACCCTCCTCGATTTCTTAAACATTGTAAACATACGATGCCATATTGTTAGTTAGCTAGACACACACAAATAGATATCATAAACGCAACTGACGCGGTTCTGTGTATGGCTAGGATTCCATGTGGGATCCTAGCCATGCACAGAACCGCGTCAGATACGTTTATGATATTCATTTGTGTGTGTCTAGCTAACTAACAATATGGTATCGTAGGTTTACACTGTTTAAGAAATCGGGACTTTGTGAAGCAAATGCTCGTATGCTAAGTGAGTGAAGTACAGACAGAACAAATTATAGGTAATTTGAAGACATTATCTGGATGTAAGTTTACTATTAATAAATTTCCTCTGGAAATGATGTCTCTGGAACTTTGAGGTCACATATATTGACCCTCTTATGAGACAGTAATAAAGGTCATACATACACATGACCTTATTTCCCCTTGCAAGGGGGGTGGCCGAGCCAAAACACGCCTTCACCACGATCCACACATACCTCACCTACTCCTCTTCTTAGCCTTAAGAACATTTAAAAGTGATAATCATTACTTCACCAGTAACCCAGATTCGTTGTTAATACCAGATGATATTTTTACATCGGAAGAACTGACTGGAAGGTTTTTTGAAGACAGAATGTGTCGTCTCTGGTTTTGCTCCTATCTCCACTACACCTTCCATCGCTCTATGGGTATGGAATGCTGGATTTCGATTTGCTTAACCTGCTTTTTTTCAGGACACTGAAGTGCACTTGGTAAACGAGTGTACCTCACAATGTAACCTCTGGACCTGTAATTCGTCTTCTAGTTCACAGAGAAGATTAGGTATATTATTTTTTTATTTTTTATCAATAAGATGATATGATGCAATTTTAATCAATTTTGCTTCTCCTACATAAATGCACTTGTCTCTTAGCTAACAAATTCAACATGTACTTGGATTTTAATTTTATTATACTTTTTTAAGGAATGCATACATATTGTGCTTCAAACAAGCTGTACATACATACATACATACATACATACATACATACATACATACATACATACATACATACATACATACATACATACATACATACATACATACATACATACATACATACATACATACATACATACATACATACATACATACATACATACATACATACATACATACATACATACATACATACATACATACATACATACATACATACATACATACATACATACATACATATATACATACATACATTCAGTGACACACGGAACTGCTCCTCTTAAATTTTAAATTGTTTCGAGTGACTAAGTGCTTAGTGGAAAACTTAACCATAATTTCCCTAAATCTGAAATCCTGCAGAGTATTGTGAGTACAAAACTTATATTTGTTGTATGACGAGACTGTCCAAAATATTAAAGGAAAAAAAAATGAGAACATTTTTCGTGAGGGGAGAGAGAAGCTGCCGTCCAGTTCTGCCTTGAAGGAAATTTAGAAGAGTTGCCAGAGGTGAAGCCATCACATCACATTACCTAATTTTTTGTGTAAACTGGGGAAAGCTCTTAAGCCGTTTACCTGATCCTGTGGTTCCATATATTGTTAAAATCAGTATCCTTCCCATTTATATTAACTTGTTAGTTAGTTTGATACACGAAAAATTGAATAAGTAAAAAAAACAAAAACAAAAACAAATATCCACCTGTCAACAGTACTGAGTTAAGTTGCCAAGTAGTACAGTTGTCTTATTTTCTTCATTTTTTTTTTTTTTGCTTTTCTTTTAGCTTTCTCTTTTACTATTTTGTTTTTATTTTGTATATATATTGAGTTAAATGTAAAGTCTAATCTTGTGATAACATACCTTGGTTAGCAAGTAAGTTTATCAGTTAGGAAGAATATATAGCAGAAACAGGTGGGTGCCACCTCAGACACAGGTTCAAATTTTTCCTTCAGGTTTGACTTTTGTTTTGTTGCATTTTTTTCTTTTTCTTTTTATCCTTAAATTACCATGGTCAAGTTTTTAAGTTAAGATGTGTGTTACCAGAAAAGAGATAAACTGAGACACTAAATAGCACTTATATGGAGATATAAAAATTCGGTGTGAAGCTTAATTAAAAGTTTTTCTCTTTTTTTTTCTTCCTCTTTCTCGTCTTCTTTCTATATTCTGTGAGAGGGAGAACATAAAAATGAGGCCATCTCTGTCCCAAACCTCTCCCATCCATGGGTCGGTAGGAGGGGTAGCCATCAGGCGACTCAAACAGAAAATCAAGAATATAGAGGAAATGGTTATAAGCCTTGATGATAAAATTCAGAATATGGATGGAGAAATGAAAGAGAATGAAACACTCAGAGAGCAAATAAGATCTTTGGAGGAAGCAAATAAAGCACAAGGGCAGGAGAGAAAGGAACTAGAAAAAAGAATAAAAAAGCTGGAAGGGGAAAAGAGTCAACTAGAATCTAGACTTTCTAAACAAGAAGATAAAAACAAACAGCTGAATGACAACCTAAAGGAATTAGATGTTAGTTCACTACTCTCTTCTGAGAGAGACGAGATTGCTGCTTGGAATGTCCAGATTAAGGAAAACATTGAGCAGTTCAGAAAAGAGTTCCAGGAGCTGAATATGGAAAATGATGCCATGAAAACTTCCTTTGCTGATGCACAAAGGGGAATGTGGCAGTAAAAGAGGCTGTAAAGGTGGTGGCACTGGAAAACATACAAACAGTTGACTATAAAGAGACAGTAATCGAAAAAATGAAAGATGTTGTGATGGAAAGGGCAAACCCACTCATCAGACAGGCACTTGATAAGGAGAAGACAGTGGTAATCTCAGGCATAAGCGAGTCCCAGGAACCAACATGGCAGGGGAGACTTGAAGAAAATAAAGCTAGGGTTGTAGACCTGATAAGAAAGCTTGCAGTAGTATGTGGTCCCGAGGATATTGTAAACATACACCAACTAGGTAAATATTCGAGGGAAGGAAAGCCGAGACCAACAAAAGTAACCTTTGAGAGAGGGGAAACATGTAGGGAAATATTGTTGAGGAAAAAAAGTCTAAAAGACCTTCAAGAATTCAAATAAGTGTTCATTAGACAATACAGAACACAGGAAGAGATGGGAAAGATCAAAAACTTGTTGCAAGAGGCAAGAAGGTTAAATGATGAAAGAAATGAAGAAGAGAAGAAAAATTTTCATTACAGAGTTCTTCCAGACAAAGGGGAGACAAAGAAGATAATGACAGAAGATCAGGGGATGGGGCCTCATTAAGATTGTTATACACAAATGCTGATGGATTAGCTGGTAAGGCAGTAGAATTAAAAGATAGGATTCACAACAGTAAGACAGATATAGTAGCAATTACAGAGACTAAGTTGAGTGAGGACATAAACAGTGTCACAGTTTTTCCTAAGGGTTTCAGAATACTAAGGGTTGAAAGATCTGAGAGGACTGGTGGAGGGATAGCACTGCTCATAAGTGAAAGGATTCAGGTCGAAGAAATAAACTTGGCTATAGAAAGTGAGTTCAAGGAATTTCTTTTTGCTCGCATAAATACTGGGTCAGAGAGCATTATAATAACTGTTGTATACAACCCACCAAGGAACCAAAATAGGCTTGAAGTTTATGAGGAAAGTCATATAGGTACGATTGAAGTCATAAACTCAGTTGTTAACATGGCACGGGAAAAAAATGTAGGATTTTGATTATGGGAGACTTTAATCATAAAGAGTTAGATTGGATAAATCTTGACCCACACAGTGGTGAGGACTCATTCGGGGCAAGATTCCTAGATTGCGTACAAGGGAATTTCCTACACCAACATGTAATGGAACCAACAAGGGCCAGGGGTGGGGATGAGCCATCACTACTTGATCTAGTGTTCACAGATAATGTGTTGGATATTGAAAAAATTGAGTATGAACCACCAATTGGAAAGAGTGACCACTGTGTGTTGTTGATGGAGTATATCATTGAAGATATTCTTCCTGAGAGTAGAGGCACTGAGGACATGAGGAGGAACTATCCGAAAGGAGATTACATCAAAATGAATGAGCTTTTTGCAGTTATTGACTGGAGAACCTTATTTTACAACAAATCTGTACAAGAAATGTATGACATCTTTTGTGAGAAATATGGGAAGATAGTAGATTGCTGCATACCTGTCACCAAAGTAGGTGTAATTCATGCCAGAGAGAAATGGTTCGATAATGGGTGTAAAAGAGCTAAGGAGTGGAGAGACAAATGCTGGAAAAGGTATAGGAGGAGAAAAAACATAAATGCCTGGCAAACCTACAAA
>JAXCGZ010018879.1:285000-289156 GCA_037179515.1 Halocaridina rubra
CACAGTGGGGGGTTGGGGCTTGCCCTGGCTGACGAATACCCATTGTATTGAAATGGAAATAAAGTTTGTTTGTCTACCTTTCATTTACACCACAACCACGCACAATCAGTGACCCATTTACTAGGGTTCTGGCTGGACCACTCCAACCAGAATGCCACCACATTTCTTTATCACTTGTAGGATGAAAAATTTCCTAACTATTACACTGAAAATAATGCGTGAGAATTAAGCAGAAAATATCCCTCAGAAGTAGATCAAAATCAAGCAATAACTGAAGAAAAAAAAAAAAAGAGCTGAAAGTATTAAGAGAATGGATTTCATGCACAAGCATATATACATATCTCAGCTAGGGTAGAATTCAAATATATATATAATAGGATAATCGTCACTCTACCTTACCATCTCCTCTGCTTAAGTGCAGCTGTCCCGCAAGGAAACCTTCTTGGGACTTCATTTAACGCCTGCAATTCAAGGAAAATGACTTTATGATAATATCTGCATGAAATAAATAAATAATCTTGTGACGTACTGTTTGCTTAGCTACTGTTATTTCTCTAAAATTACTAACACGATATAAAACTCACATTTACTTATGGGACCAACCTGATTCGCTACCAAGCTGCTAATTTAAGTCAATAGCTTCAGGTCAGGAAACACTTAAAATCTCTTACATAATAAAAGTAATTGGTAAATGATCACATTATTTTAAGATAAAAATAAATTAGAATTACAGGACATATAAAATTAAATATAAGTTACTAGTACCTCTTATGAGATGGCAATAAAACTGTGACCTCGTAAATTGCAATCAAATCTCACACAAACTAGTGTATTTTTTCTTTTTTTTTATATAGTGACACCAGCACAGGCATGAATATTGGCCTCATCTGGCCCGAGAACCAAGAAAACAAAACGATAAAAAAAAACGGAAATATAAGGACAAGGCAGAAATAAGAGAGTGATGCACAATAGGAAAATGAAAAGCTGAATGACTAGTCAAAATACTGAGGACCTAAATTTGTGGTAGGATTATGCCCTGAGATGATGATAGATCCGAATTTCGAAGGAAAACAGATTATAAAAATTAGGAAAGACAGAAGGAGGAAGAGAGTTCAAGACTCTGGGGGTAGATGGGAAGAAGAAATCGCTGTACCGACCAATCCGCGAACTATGAATCTCCACAAAGTAAGTATGAGATAAGGCCACTTGGCGAGTGCTACATGGCCTCAGAAGAGGGGGCGCAATGTAACTCCCCAACTCATTAGAGCGGCGATGAAAATAATAGTGATAGAAAAGAGAAAAGCATGTTACTTACCGTAAAAAGAAAGAGAATTCAGATTAAAAGTAAGAGAGAGTCACTGATTGATCTAACTGCCTTAGATTCAACCCTATCTAGGAGATAAGTACAAGAAGCAGTACCCCAGATGTGTGAATAGTATTCCAGGCAGGGATAGATAGGACCTTTTTATATATAAAGTGTAATGAGGAAAAGTAATGATGAAATCAAAACAACCTCAATTTTATTGATGCAGATTTAGAAATTTGGATTATGTGATCCCTCCAAGATACATTAGTGTTTATCTAGATTCCTAATATGTTCATAAAATTAAAAGGATGAATTTCGTTAGTTTTGTAGGTAATAGGGCTACTAGGAGGCGAAGAAGATAACGAGATAGCCAGAAACTGTATCTTAAAGGCAATATACTTAACTATATTTTGGGCACACCAATAAAATACCCTCTGAAAATCGGCGTTGAGAGTAGAGGGAAGAGTGATGAGAGACTTATTACAAGTAGCAAATGATGGTTGTGAAAAAATTAAGGGTAGTACTGTTGGCAAAGGCGTGGAGAATAGAGAAGGATGGGAACTGAAAAAGAACGTTGATGATGAAAAGTAACAGATTGGATGAAGAAACAGGGCCTTGTGAAACACCACTGGTAACAGGGAATGACCTAGACGTTGAAGCATCAACAACCTCAATATAAAATGGCCATAAAGAAACTGGAAATCAGAGAACTGAGAGAAAGGGTAGAGCCATAAGCAGGGAATCTGGCCAAAAGACCCTAATGCTAGACTCTGTCAAAAGCCTTAGAGATATCAAGAGCAACGGCAAAGGATTCCCCATAGTTCCTAAAGAAGGTAACCATACATGAGCAAGATAGGACATGAGGTCACCAGTGGATCTTGCCTTGTGGAAGCCATACTAGTGATTGGAAATAAGCGAGTTAGATTCAAGACATCTCAAGAAGTGAAATTTGAGCAAAGTTTCGAATATATTAGCGAGAGAAGATATAGGGGTAATATTTCATTAGCTTGAAACAGATTGAACTAGGATGAATAAACAAGAGCATACCTCCAAGATGAAGGATAGATACTGGTTGAGAGAATGAGGCGAAAAAGACGGCAAACATGGGAGCCTATTTATTTGCAAACTCCTTAAGGACTCTTGCAGGAATACCATTGGGTGTGGATTCATTGGTAGTCTTTCGAGAGCAAAGAATCTTATAGACTTTGTAGGAAGAAAGAATAAGGGAGGTTATAGGGTTAAAGAGGGGCGAAGTGTGAGGGACAGGTGTACTGGAATTGCTTACAGAGGAGTTGGTAGAAAAATGAGAGCCAAAAAGAGTGGCTTTATCAATGGGAGAGCAAGCTATAAAACCATCGGAATGAATGAGAGGGGGAAAGCTTGAGTTACAGATGTTTTTAGTGCTTCTTGTTTAAGGACCAGAAACATTTATCAGTGGGGGAGGAGTTAAGATCATCAACTTTCCTTCTAATAAAGGGAGCTTTAGACCTTCGATTCTGAACAGTACATTGATTGCTAGTGGTAGCAAAAGCAGAGCGAGTTAAGTCAGAAGGAGAAGCTTGGTGCGACCGGTATGCCTGAGCACTGATCTGATTAGCCATGGAGCAGGTATGTTCAAATCAAGGATTAGGAGGAGAAAATTTTTAATAGAAGAGGGGATGAACACCTCCATTCCCGATATTATGATCTCGACAACTTTTAGGGCTATATGATCAGGGTTGCAGATCCAAAAACAGTAGTCAACCCATGGGGTGTCAAAGAGAATGTTACGCCAATCATAGCGTTTGGTAGGTTCAAAGTGCCTAAGGTGGTGCTAAGTAGGAGAAATTGATGGAGGGAGAGAGTAAATGGAAGAGATTGAGATCACACAGTGGTCAGATTTACCAAGAGGAGAAAGCACACAATATGAGTCAAAATGATCCTTGGAGTTTCTTTGCATCCCTCTATGCCGGGTAAGTTGGATTTTAGCTTTGAACCTTCCATGATAATAGCAAATATGAGGTAAAAGAGAGCAAAAATACTCTGAGATGGGGAGTGTTGTGCCTTGTCAAATGCATTGGGATAGTAAGAGATGTGTAAGAAATATGCCAGCATATTCGGTGTAGATGTAGGCATAAGAAAAGAGCCGTCTAGAAGGAAGACTTAACCCGGAGCTGTCCGGACCAGTCCTAGTTGAATCCGTAATACCTTCTGTTGTAATCATTCAACGGCGACTGGTGCCATGGCCAACCTACTAATCATAAATGTATGATAAGCTCTCGATCGAGACCTCTGCAGGGGCTTAGAAAGTTCATCCTGCCTTTTTTCCCCAGTTCCGACCTGTTTGCTTCTACAACTATAATGAGGATTAATAGTGACACATACAACAAACAATTGTACAATAAATAGCTTCAAAATGGTAGAGGACTCACTAGAAGATGAATAACTGCTATAAAGAACAGTGTGGAGTGCTTTTTAATCAAGAGATAATTCGACGGCAACCTAGAAAGCTGATCCTTCACTTGGGAAATAATACAAAGTACTATTAGTGTATGGTTATATATTGTTTATGCAATGAATGGCTATTTGGGTAGCACTTTTAAACTTCAGATTTTGAATATATGTCAGGTGACATTTGATGATTTTGAAAAAGACGAAACTTTCTTCACATCGAGAGATTTCAACACAGTTAAGATGTAGTTCAGTAACAAGATAAATCACTAACAAAAGAGACTAAATGCAGTAATTATAGCAACCATCACAACTAGATAATCTCTCCAATCATTCTAGATTTTAAAAAAAGGTGTAAGAATTAAAATGACAAATATAATATATCTTTCTTGTAATACTAGAGAAACGTGAAGGTCTAAG
>JAXCGZ010018880.1:0-45000 GCA_037179515.1 Halocaridina rubra
AATTGGATGTTAAGCCACGCCCTGCCCCTGGGGGTATTTCAAGAGCCACCCAGGGCAGAGACAGTTAGTTAGAACTTTGCCAGGGGCACGAATAGATCATAGATTGTGATAGTCATAGGGTGGGGGCATTGAGGCGTCGAAGTTGTGTTGTACTCTAGAATAAATATAAGCAAAGGATTCACTGCGTGTCCATTCTTACCTTGTACCCGTCTTGTACTAATAATTATAAGTATATATACGTAGGAGGAAAATCCCTACGTCAGTGGTGACACTCGGTGGGATAATAATAAAATCCCTACGTCAGTGGTGGCGTACGGTGGGATAAAAGAAAACGCCTACGTCAAAAGAAAACCACTGTCTTGCTCTAAAATGAGCAAGACAGCCAAGTTTCATCACAGATTCTTCTCACCTCCTGTATTAACTGTTCTGTGGCAAGTAAAAATTTAATGATAGGAGAGGATTTGTTAACCTTTTGCTCCTTACCCTACAGTCAACTCTTAAGATAAACAGGTAATACGGGTGTGGAAGTAAAAGTTTGTAAGGCAAACATACGTTACTGACTAGTTGTTAAAGCCCATGTTTAAATAAAATACAACCAGTTAGGTTAAATGCATACTTATGACTTTGTTTACAGGAAATCTACTCTCATTTTCAAAGATAAGAGTGGAGGTCATGCTTGACAGAAGACTCTTGGTGCAACAAATAACGAAGTATACAGATGATATAAGATGTATTCTTTGTGATTATATATAAATCCCACAAAAATTCCCTTATCAGTCTCATATGGTTGCACTCGCACCTACAGGTAAAGTGAGGTACACATATGCTTGCACTTACACCTAAAGGTAAAGTGAGGAGCACATAAGTTTACACTCACACCTAAAGGTAAAGTGAGGTGCACATATGCTTGCTCTCACGTCTAAAGATAAAGTGAGGAGCACATGTGCTTGCACTCACACCTACAGGTACAGTGACAAACACCTGTGCTTGCACTCACACCTATAGGTAAAGTGCAAGCACATTTGCTTGCACTTACACCTGTTAGCATTGGTGGGGGACCTAGGTTTGAATTATAGATGTGTTCCGACTTAAGTCGAAATCCGACTTAAGTCAGCTCTCAGGAACGTAACCCTGACGTAAAGTGGGGACCCCCTGCTTGAATCTGTTTAATTGGTTGGCCCATGGCACCAGCCGTACATTGTGATACTACAGCTGAGGGTTTTTTGGACATAAATAGGACTTTCTAGGAAAGTTCAATGTTAAGTCTTCCTTCAGTTACGGTTCTTTTTCTATGCCTACATCAACACCGAATATTCTTGGATATTCGTTACACATCTCTTATTAACCTTCAATTCCGACAAGTGACAACACTCCCCAGCTCTGTTTCTCTTTACTTTTGTTTTCTTCGTGCCCAGGCCCGATGGGGGCATTTTTTTCCCCCCGTCATGGTGTCACAATCATTAAAAAAAAAATACAATAAACAATACAGGGTTTTGACCAGTAAGGACGCATTCTAACTCATTTCGGGTTTCAACTATAGGTGATATATATATATATATATATATATATATATATATATATATA
This sequence comes from Halocaridina rubra, assembly GCA_037179515.1. Lineage (NCBI taxonomy): Eukaryota > Metazoa > Arthropoda > Malacostraca > Decapoda > Atyidae > Halocaridina > Halocaridina rubra. The sequence continues at coordinate 1,585 of JAXCGZ010018880.1, forward strand.
TATATATATATATATATATATATATATATATATATATATATATATATATATATACTGCACCATCACACAAGAATCATTGAATAAGGAATTGGTCATAAATAGTGATATGATGTATATTTACCTTTTCTTGTAAGGCCCAAAAGTTCACTTGAAACACGAAGTCAATGCCATTTTCACGTTTGGAAGGAATTGCCATTAAAAATGAACAAAGCTCCTTTATCATTCTCATTGCAATTATATCGACTACCAATTGGTTTCCGCCATACGGTCAATTGGTTTAAGGCTTATAATTAAATGTGATGGAATGAGATGATATAGGTCTGATCTCGAGGGCTGCGATCTAATGATTAAGACAGCTATCTTGGGGAATCTCCAGGTAGGACTTTGAAATGAAATTTGGGGGCATGAGGGCTGTTGGATAAGTTACTCCCACTTATATATATATATATATATATATATATATATATATATATATATATATATATATATATATATATATATATATATATATATATATATATATATATATATATATATATATATATATATATATATATATATAGTATATATATATATATATATATATATATATATATATATATATATATATATGTGTGTGTGTGTGTGTGTGTGTGTGTGTGTGTGTGTGTGTAACTACCTAATTATGCTTACGGGAAAGAGACCCAAGCTCGTAACTTCCCGTCTCCTGATCGGTTCCATTTTGCACTTAGTGATACTTATCATACTTGTCCATAAAACTATGGATTGAGTTAACATTAATTACCTCCTCGCTTAGCGAATTCCAATTATTAGCTACTCATACACACACAAAAAGTACTTCCTTACATCCTGCAAAAAAGTTTTCTTACGAATCTTCAAACCATGACCTCTTGTTCTAGTGCCAGCCATATCAAAATATCTATCTCTATCCACTCTATCATAACCATGAATTAATTTAAAAACTGTCACCATATCCCCTTTCAATATTCTAGCTTCGAGTGATGGCAAGTCTAATTCCCTCAGCCTCTCATCATAACTGTCAGGCATTTATGTTTTTTGTCCTCCTGTACCTTTTCCAGCATTTGTCACTCCACTCCTTAGCTCTCTTACATTCATTATTGAACCATTTATCTCTGGCATGAATTACATATATATATATATATATATATATATATATATATATATATATATATATATATATATATATATATATATATATATATATATGTGTGTGTGTGTGTGTGTGTGTGTGTGTGTGTGTGTGTGTGTGTGTGTATGTGTGTGTGTGTGTGTGTGTGTGTGTGTATTTATATAAATATATATATATATATATATATATATATATATATATATATATATATATATATATATATATATATATATATATATATATATATATATATATATATATATATATATATATATATATATATATATATATATATATATATATATATATATATATATATATATATATGAAGCATATTTTACCTCTTGCCGGGACTCGAACCTAAGACACTTAAGTATTGTACCAAGGCGCTTCTACTACACCACTGAAGATAAAAACGAAGAAGCAAACGTCACCGCTATCTGCTACGCTAGAAATGAAAAAAAAAATCAGTGGCGTAATTGATAGCGCCTTGACACAGTAATTATGTGTCTTAGGTTCGAGTACCGGCCAGTGGTAAAATATGATACATGTTTCCATGTTAATGCTTTATTTAATTATTATTGATACCTATATAGCATGGGATTTTAATTAAATGTGAAAACGAAGCCACAAGTGAGGTTTGGAAGACGCTGCATTATGAACACAAAGGCATATATATATATATATATATATATATATATATATATATATATATATATATATATATATAATATATATATATATATATATATATATATATATATATATATATATATATGTATGTGTGTGTGTGTGTGTGTGTGTGTGTGTGTAATTACCTAATTGTACTTACCTAATTGTGTTTACGGGAAAGGACCCAAAGCACGTATCTTCCCGTCTCCTCATCGGTTCCATTTTATACTTAGTGATACTTATCATACCTGTCCTTAAAACTATGGATTGAGATAGCATTAACTACCTCCTCGCTTAGCCAATTCCAATTATCAACTACTCTTACACTGAAAAAGTATTTTCTTACATCCTGCAAACAAGTTTTCTTACGAAGCTTTAAACTATGACCTCTAGTTCTAGAGCCAGCCATATCAAAATATCGATCCCTATCCACTCTATCATAATCATGAAGGAATTTAAAGACTATCACCATATCCCCCTTCAATCTTCTAGCTTCGAGTGATGGTAAGTCTAATTCCCTCAGCCTCTCATCATAACTGAGATTGCGTATTTCTGGCACCAGTTTTTGTAGATTACAAAGGCGACTAAAAGTGGACGGGGCGGGGGGACTAGGAATCCCCCCCCCTTGTACTAACTTCCTGTGAGGCATCATAGAAGAGGGAGAGTAGAGGGGAGTATAACTGCTCCCCAAACTGTTTCTTTTTTTATGTCGGCTACCCCCACTTTTAAGGGGAAACAGCCTCGGTATATGTACCATGTAGTAGGTTAGCCCATGGTATCAGCCGTCCGTTGTGATACTACAGCTGAAAGGACTTTTGGACTTAAATAGGACTGCCCAGGTCAGTTGGAAATTAAGTCTTTCTTCAGTTACTATTCTTTTTCTATGCCTACATCAACACCAAATATTCTTGGATATTCGTGACGCATCTGTTAATATTCCTTCACATCTGACAAGTCACAACACTCCCCAACTCTGTTTTCTCTTAAGGGAGATCTTTTTTTTTTTTTTTTTTTTTTTTGGTCCTGGTGTCACAATAAAAAACCATAGAAAAAAAATGAAACATATATGTAATGCGGCTGCAGCTAATGTGACAACTGTTGTCTTAATCCGACAATATGGGTTATATTTTCCTCTCAAAATGCGTGAATTGGTCTCTACTGGATGTTTGCTAAGCATAAAAAAAAAAAATATAAGAGTAGACTAGAAAATGTAACACAAAAATATAAGAATAGGCTAACAAGAACTTCAACAATAAGAACATTTCCGGTTCGTTTCAGCTTTTCTTTCCCGCCAATCATTAACTAGGAGCTTTGGCGCGGAAGGACAGGGATGAGATAGGAGACGAGGATGAGAGAGAGAGAGAGAGAGAGAGAGAGAGAGAGAGAGAGAGAGAGAGAGAGAGAGAGAGAGAGAGAGAGAGAGAGAGAGAGAGAGAGAGAATATCGGTTAACTAGCATGAAAGAGTTGTTGAGGTTATCTGAGGTCGTGCCTCTCTCATTTCCAATTATTCAACACATTAGGACTGGGCAATTTTGGCCTATTCTCACACCTGAAGTCATATTGAAATTAGTTTCACAAATATACTCCTTTTTTTATTGGCCTATGAGTTGTCTGAGGCTAGGAGACGGCAGACTATCCCTTCCACGTCCTTGACAGAACTAGACGGATTCGCACTCGGGTTCTTTGTCATGACAGGTTAATCATTAACCTTTAAGCTATATCTTGAATATAATCTGGGTTTTCTATCACATCCTCACGAAAATCAAAATTCACAGGGTTAGATTAGAAAGAGTACTAATCTCCATGTCTAATAATGTTTTGTTTGTTTGTAATAAACACTTGACCCCTTAGTTTATATCCTATTCTTTCACCCTTCATGATGGGGAATATATCACGCAGTGCATTCTGAATATGCAGTTTTTATTTATCACTGGATTTGCCTGTATGCTGCATACACTTCTAGCAACCTCTGTTTGGCCATGGATGCCCTATGTATACAAAGGTTATACTATAGCTTTTTTACATGTTCGTGCTTCTCGGTGTTACCCCTATTTTTTTTATGTACTTATTTATTCATTTAATTATTTATTAATTAATAATTTTATTTAAATATGTATGTATGTATGTATTGATGTAGAGAAATGGACAGATTCCCGACTGCCAAAATCCCGACACCCATTACCCCGACTGCCAAAATCCCGACGCCCATTCCCCCGACTGCCAAAATTCCAACAGACCAAGATACCGACATGCTCAAAATCCGGACAGCCAAATTCCCGACATAAATGATAGCCTGCCAAACCGTTCCTCTTTGGGCTATTTAAGCCTATTTCAGTCAAAACACCGAATTGTGATAATATGAGCTCATTGTTTATTTAGGCCTATCTCATAACAGTTTTTTAACTACCACTGGATAGTCTAAACCTCTCATATATTTTTCTTTAAATTTATTTTCGTTCTAAATGTCCCATGTCAAGTAGTAACTTGACTAAAAAAAAAAAAAATTGAACATTAAAATGTTATAGATCGACTTCTTGGAATTGCACACAATTTATCACTATTATTAGTTTTATCTTTACATACTTTTAACAATTATTAAAATAAACAGTTGAACTCCTGTGAGTTATTTTAAATTTACATTTATATCGGATTTGTCATAAAGTTGTGGACTTATTTTTTCATTTAATATAGAAAACCATGATTATATGAATACCCACCAATTTCATTTATGAAAACAAAATGTATGTTTTTCTATGTCAGGATTTTCGCTGTCTGGATTTTGAGCTTGTCGGTATCTTGGTCTGAAGGGATTTTGGCCTTCGGGGTAATGGGTGTCGGGATTATGGCAGTCGGGAATTTGGCCCAGACCCATATATATATATATATATATATATATATATATATATATATATATATATATATATATTATATATATATATATATATATATATATATATATATAATATATATATATATATATATATATATATATATATATATATATATATATATATATATATATATATATATATATAGATAGATAGATAGATAGATAGATATAGATAGATAGATAGATAGATAGATAGATATATACATATACATATATATATATATATATATATATATATATATATATATATATATATATATATATATATATATATATATATATATATATATATATAATACGGAGGAAGTATTATTACCCCTCTCCCTCACATGAAGCTTATATATATATATATATATATATATATATATATATATATATATATATATATATATATATATATATATATATATATATATAAACTTCATGTGAGGGAAAGGGATAATAATACTTCCTCCGTGTTCCCCTGTATGTCGTAAAAGTCAACTAAATGGGGCAGAGCAAAGGGACTGGGAATCCCCTCCTCAGTATTTTACTTCCCGCATAGTCAAGGTATTGTGCGTTGACTCAGCCACCCCCTTATAAGGTGAACATGACTAATGGATGAGAAATAGGGTTTGACTTGGATTTCAAGGGTTTTGTTTTGTTTGTTTGTTTTTTATTGAATTATTCTTCATATTCTACTAACCACAGATGAAGGTCTTTTGGACTTTAGTAGGACTGATCAGGACAGCTTGATGTTAAGTCTTTCTTCAATTACGGTTCTTTTCCTACGCCTACATCTACATCTCTTATTATCCCTTCACATCTGACAAGTTACATCACTCCACATCTCATTTCTTTGCTCTTTTTCTCATCATTATTAGGTATTCATTACTTTGACGATCCTTTCAACCTATCATTTTCTTGTTTATCATTTTCTTTTATTTCTAGCTTAACCTTAAGCTGCTACTTTTTTTTCGGTGTTTCCTTTTTGCCCGGGCTCGATGAGAGCAATTGTCTTTCCCCGTTCCGGTGTGACACTCATAAGATCTGACAGTATTTATTACATTATATAAATACCTTTATTCCCAATCGCCTATTTTGGTCTACCTATAGTAGGACAGAATTTCGAAAGCCAAAGTGTCGAACGACAAAAGTGTCGAAAGAACCTGACCTAACCTAACCTACCCTAACCTAACTTAACCTAAACTACCCTAACCTAACCTAAAATAACATAATCTAACCTTATCTAACCTAACCTAACCTCTCGACACTTTGACCTTTCAACAGTTTGTCTTTCGACACTGTCTGCGCACGGGTCTACCACACCAATGAACTTGAATTCATGCCAATCTCCTTTCGAACCTCCATTGAAAATTATATCAGGGTTATGGAATGAACAGTGTTCATATCTCTGCCACTTCAGCAGGTAAACTGTAGGCCTGGTGTAGGGATGGCGTCGCTTTTTAGTGAAAGGTTCCAAGTTGAAGAATTCAATACTGTATTGCTATAGGTCAGGGAGTCTATGGTCACAAGCGTAAATACAGGTTAATAATGCCAGGAAACAGTATAATACCTGTAGTATTTAACCCACTTAGGAATCAATAAAGACTTGAGGTTTATGAGAAGAGTACGATGGTTCCTCTAGATGTGATCAATTCAACTGAAAACATCTCATGTGAGAGATAGTGAAGGACATTCATTACGGGGAATTTTAATGACAGAGAAAATTATGCTTGCATAAGATGTCTTAAAGACACCTGAGAGATAATAAAGGGTCTGCAATTTGGAAACATAAAAAGTTGAGAATCATTTGTAATAAAATCTTGAGGAGCGTGGGTCTCGTATTATCACCTTAGAAATTTATTCATTAAAATGCTCGGATACTGTTTATGGGGTGGGGCTGGAGTAAGGTATTTGTATTTGTGTAATTCTTGAATTTAAAGTTAGTTACTTGGGATCAAAATATATTATTATTATTATTATTATTATTATTATTATTATTATTATTATTATTATTATTATTTAGATTAAGTGGTTCTCAGCCTTTTTTTCATTGACGGCACACAAACTCAGAGAGTCATTTCTGTGGCATCCTTTTTTCGAACCAACTCCCTATCCAACAGGAATTTGCCTTATCGATACGTGGCTTCGTGTTTCGCATTTAATTCAAATCTCAGCTATATTGGCATTCTTCTTCTTTTGCGTCTTCATCTTTTCCCACTTTTATGTGGGGTCGATGTTTCTGGCCAGTGTTCTCCGTATATTCTTGTCCCATACCGCATCACCCAACAAACCTTTAGACCTCAGGTCGTCATTGATGCAATCCATCCACCTACGCTTTGGTCTCCCCCTCCCTCTCCTACCCTGTATATCCATTTCCATCACCCTCCTCCCAACATACTGCTCATCCCTCCTAACGACATGACCATACCATCTTAGTCTACTTTCTTGTATCTTATCTGATATTTCTCCAACTTTTGAGGTACCTCTAATTACCTCGTTTCTGATCTTATCGCTTCTTGTATAAACACAATAGCATATGTGAAAACATGATTCATATTTTACCCCTGACCGGGACTCGATCCTAAGACACATAATTACTGTGGCAAGGTGCTATCATCTACACCTCTAAAGGTCTAAAGGAGAAGCAAACTTTACAGCTTAACTGCTTTACTAGGAATGAACGCATTCTATATGAATGCCTTTTTGTTCATATTACAGCTTCTCCTAACCACACACATGGCTTCGTTTTTCGCATTTAATTCAAATCTCAGCTATATAAGCATTAATATTCATCAAATAAACACATTGACATGTTTTCACATATTCATTTCCCAGTGGATGGGTTTCTAGATTTAATGTACTTCTTTATGTCATAACCGATAGAGGAGACCAGTTTGGGTCGAAATTGTTTCAAGAACTATCCTCCTATGAAGGATTCCATTCCCTGCAAACTACAGCTTATCATCTTTAGGGTAATGACATGGTATAACGTTCCCACGAGACAGTGAAGGCAAATTTAATGGCCAAACAGCAAACATGGCTTGATGCCCTGACCGTTGTCCTCCTTGGTCTATGTTGTAAGCCAAATTCCTCAGGTTATTCACTTTTCACCTTAGTGACTGGAAAACTGCCACTTAGTCCAGTTATTTATTTGTGAAACTTCCTCTCTCATTAGGTCCTACAGAAGATTTTATTAAAACCTTTAAGTGCATGAGAGAAATTTATTTTACTCATATATCAGACTTTTTAACAATGCTGTCCCAAAAATCCCAAATGACTTATTCAGTGTACCTTAAGTTTGGGTTCGTGTGGATATGTAAGAAAACCGTTGGAAGCACCATATACAGGTCCTTTCCCATTGATTGAGACATGATAAATATTTTAGGATACAATTGCCTTCAAGAGACATCTAATAGCTTATCAGATGTAGCTTCTGGTGACACCATTTATCCTATATTATCTGGTTCAGTTGAAAATGTCTGATACTTGTGTTCCTACAGACAGTAGTAGCAATACTCCACAGGAATTATCACAACCCTGTTTTTCCCTCTCATACAACTGCAGTATCTCGTTCTAGGAGAAAAGTTCGTTTTGCAGGCGACAAAGATTTTTATTATTTTACCCGAGACTCCGTCTCCATGGGGGGATTTGTGGTAATGATATTATATATTTAAGTTTTGATTATAAATTTATTTGATTTTGGTAGGTGTATATATTTTTGCTATTGTTAAAACTCTTCATTTTATCCTTAATTTCCCAATTATTGATAAACAAGAACAGTTGAGTGTCATCACCTGAACTTCACACTCCTTTCTAAAGGGAGTTGATTTTTCGCCTACAGTGAAACATGAAAAGCAACCTTGTAGCATCCGCTATAGATCACTCTTGTATCATCTGCTATAGAGGACTCCAGTATCGTCTGCTCTAGAAGAAACTTCAATCTCGTCAGCTCTAGAAAGGAATCACTAGTTGGATATTAATAAAACATTAAAATAGAATACTCAGATTCTCCTTATCTTTCTTGGGCTTAGACTCAACAATAATAAGCCTATCAGTCTACAGAAGATTTTGCTCGGGGCAAGCACGACTGATTTGGCATCATAGTAATATCAAAGTGTGTGCCATTCCCTCAAGTGGAAGTGAAGAGGAAATCGATATCTGGCATCTCGAGTCTTGATGCCATACACAAAGTCACTGTTTTAACCAGTTGAGAGGTACTTGAAGGAGTCAGTATCCTGCCTGTACAAGATTTTTTCGCTGAGGAGTGACAGACACACCATCGGATTAAGGTGTACTTAATTTCGTTGACAGATTGCAGGAAAAGGAAATTAGACTTGAGGAGAGTTAAAGAGACCGATTTCGAGCAGTAGACGAAGGTAGTGTGGAGAAGGCAAAGGAAACATGGAGGGAAGAATTTTCGGCAAAGGCGAGGAGAAGAGAGGATGGAGACTGGAGATCACTGAAGAAAAGAAGGAACAGAGTAAGTGAAAGAACAGAACTCTGTGGAACATCACTGCCAACTGAGAATGAGATAAATAGGATACCAGTTTTTCTAAAACATATTTTGCAAGTAATTAATCAAAGTGTGATTATCTCCTTTCTACTAATAAAGACAAAATATACAGGCAAGCAAATATTATGACTTCTGTGAAAGAAAGATGTTGTAGGATATAATGAAAAGTATTCTGATTATGAAGACATATTATTTACATAGTACAATAAATACTGTTACAAGGTAAGCGTATCATGAAAATAGGAGAAGGTCTATTCTCTACTTGCATCTTCACATTCAAAACCTATAAATATCAATGCAAAATAAATACAAAAATTATTCTTGCAATTGCTGTGATGTGTTATGTGACTGACCTCAACTGCATTTAAGTCATACAGTATTACTGTTTTTGTTTTCACAACATTTGAGAAAGAGTATGTACAATGCTCATCTGGATAAAATTGAAATGGTTAAGCAAACCAAGGTTTCCTTCTTAACTACAAGTCATACAGAAATTTGAAAAGGGGTTTATGTAACATATGCACAAACTCCCTTAATCAGGGGCTCGTGTAACATATGTACAAAATTCCCTGAACAGGGGCTCTTGTAACATATGTACAACCCTAAACAAGGGTCAAGAAACATAAGTATAAACCCTTAAACAGGGGCTAACATATTATGCATATATTCCCCCAAACAGGGGCTCATGTAACATATGCACAAATTCCCCTAAACACAAGAGTGCATTCTGTAGTACACAAACAGTAAATATTTTAGTGAATACTACAAGAAGTCATATAACTGTGATCGTTAGGCTAGTGTAAATGCTCTAATAGAAACGGCACAACACAACTTTGCCATAGCTTTTTTTTCCATATTTGAGACGAGATCATTAATTACATGTCTACATTTATATTACCTAAAGAGCATCTATCAAATGTCTATGGAAAATAAAAACTCAAGTCTTACCAATATCTTAATAATCCTCCATAAATAAAATAGTTTCCAGTGGCTTGTTTAAAACCCATCTGTACTAAATAAGGTTTATTTTACACATGAGAATAATCCATAATGAAGTGGAAAAAAATTCTGTCATCACATATATGTATTGTTTTCATATCGTCATCACAAAGTGGAATGGGGAACCTGGTCCCTGGTAAAGTTCTGTTACTCTTTGAGCTGTCAGATTACTCCAGTATGCCAGATGTATTGAGAGATATTAATTAAAAAACTGATTGTGTAAGCCACTTAAAAATATACAACACTTACAATGCATTAACATACGTAATAACTATTTAATCTATGCAGAAGTTATGTCCTTTAACCATCTACATCAATTTACAACTTTTAGATATTTTCACATTGGGGGATAAGGACCATGACTGAAACTACCAAGGGTTGAAGAATATGGTGATCGACCAGTTGTTGGTGGGGTTGGGTAAGTCTGGTATGGATTTGGTGGGGCATGCAGTGCTCCATACTGACTCATGGCTGGAGGTTGGGCTGTTGTTGAAGCATGAGGAGTTAAGCTTGGTGGGTACTGACTTGTATAAGGTGAATATTGACCAGTATAAGCTGCATATGGACTGGCTGACACAGTTGTTCCCGTACGGTACGGAGCAGCATACTGAGGATAGGTAGGTGGCTGATATGAGGGAAATGATGGAGAAGTTACACTTGGGTTAGTGGTTGCATGGGTAGCGCTAGTGAGAGAGGAAGCCAGAGGAGTCTGGGATGTTGCAGAACTTATCAAAGACTGCAAGTCAGGGCCAATAGTTGCCTGGTAATCGGGTCGACGGAAGGCACTGCTGCCTGTAGATAATGTGTAATTGAGGTAGTCAAGGGCTGAGGCATGACTATGGGGAGAACTCAAGTCTTCTGGCACAGAATCAAATACTTGAGAATTTAGTAAATGTGATAAGCTAAGGGGACTATCAGCTCCACCAAGTCCACCACTGCGAGATGTTGGAGTCAGCCCACTACCAGAGTGAGTTAGAGATGAGCTTACAGATGTCTGTGAAGCTTGCTGTATTGGTTGCTGCTGCTGCTGCTGAGAAACCTGAGGGCTCTCAGACATAGAGGGGTAATTTGCAGGTGAAGTTCCTTGTTGTATACTTGAAGATATACCAACATTTCCAATGGATCCATAGTTTCCTACAGCTCCACTCAGAGGAGTTTGACTGCTTGACTGTAAAAATGATGACTGAGACGTGAACGTGGTAGCAGTAGACACTCCAGATTGATGTACATTTGGGGTCACTTGTGATATATTGCTTTCAATGCCAGCATTTGACACAGCAACGGTGCTATCTTTTGACCAAGTGCTAATAGTAGTGGTTGTGGCGCTATTACTACTGCTACTACTATTACTACTACTATTACTACTTGTGCCAGTTGATTGCTGCTGCTGAGCAGGTTGTAAAAATGGTTGGAAGAGAGGCTGAGAAGACTGATAGGTCTGATTAGAAAAAGAGGATACACTCGAGAGGGATGGACCATGGCCTGAACTTGAGTTGTCAGATGGAGGTCCTGGACCATCAGGAGGTAGCAAGCTGCTCATTGACTGAAGAGGTGTTAAGCTGCCTGCTGATTTACTTTGTGTCTGTTGTATCTGCGGCTTCACTATTCCTGTACGGTTGTCAATGCCACTCATGACAGTTGATGGAAGAGGTTTTGTTAAATCACGCATTCCAAATCCAATGGAAGATCTAGAAGGACTTTTCATATTTATTTCAGTTGAAGTCAAAGGAGAATTTTTGTCTTCAGATATACTACCAGTACTTCTTTCCAATTCCAATGCTTGACTGTTTGAAACAGAACTGAAGTTATCCACAAGAGAGTTTTTGGTTTCAAAGGAAGAAATATTTTTTAACTGTGGTGATAATGATGAAATTTCTGTGCTAACACTGTTTTTATGGTCTTGCTCTATACTTGGCATCTCTGTCATGCTTTCATCAGATTTTTCATTGAGTGTATCCTCAATATCATCCTCACTATCTGAGCCTTGGTCATCATTTGTCTCATCATCATCATCTCCCATGTCATCTTCAATGCTTCCCCTAAGTGTGTGGTCTTCTGTCTCTGTGTCATTATTTCCTTTCATTGCGTTCTCATCACTGACTGTATCGCCATCTTGACTTGGTATAGTTTCCTCATTAATCAATTCTTTACCCATAACTGATTCTCCAAGATCTTGTACTGATTTCTCAGATGAATTCACTTCCTCAGATGGCTTCTCTCCACCTTCACCTTTTGCAAATTCCTTTTTAACTTCACTCATTTTACGAAGCTTAGCTAACTGAGAGAGTGTCACCCTCTTTGTTACTTTGGGTACTCCACTAGAACTAGGCAATCCACCAGATACAGTTTGGTTTCCAAGATTTGTATCAGACTTTTCTGTTATGCTCTTGGGTATATCAGTAATAGGCTTATTTGTGGGGCTGATAGTTATCTTAGGTGTAATAAGTGGGGAAGGTTGAGTAGTAGAAGTACTAGATTTAGTTGCAGCAGTTACAGTAACCTTGGGATTCAGCTTGAGATTCCTAACTGCCTTTGCAGTAGAAGTCAGTCCTACTTTGGTTGCTGGGGTGATAACAACACTCTTATTCAAGAGTGCTTGAGGAGTTTGACCTCGAGCAGGTACAGGTACGACAATGCTCTGATATGCCTTCCCCCCTCTTGTTGCTGGTTTCTTCATAATTCTGACGGGCATTTGTCCTTTTGTAATGATGTTACCAGCTGCATATTGCATTGCCATGGGTGGACGACCTCGTCTTGCACCCCCTCGGCCACCAGGGTGTTGCATACGCTGTCGAGGGGAATTCACAATTGTTGGTACTATTGTAACACTTCCTTTGTTCAAAGGCAAGCCAAATACTTCTTCTGAAAATTAAAAAAAAAAGGATTCATTTATATATATGATCTTAGTTAAAGGAAATCCAAAATTAAGACTTTATAAAGATGATGACTATGTAAAAACTTATCATACTGACCAAAATAAGACCAATAATAAAAGACAAGAGAGCTATGACATTAAGGTATTTTTTCACTGAACAATAACACACTCACACTGACCTCAATAAGGCCAATAATAAAAGACAAGAGAGCTATGACATTAAGGTATATTTTCACTGAACAATAACACAAGCACGCACGCACGCACGCACGCACGCACACACACACACACACACACACAGATATATATATATATACACTGTTATATCTTTCATTTTCTTCTAGGATAATATTTGCATTCATATTTTCTAAGTAGACTCTGGTTACTTTGTTATCACTTTATGCCAAACTTCTCTTTATCTCATCCATTATGACGTTTTTTCATTAAAGTGAGAGGTAAGCGACAAGCTTATCAACTGCCTTACACTGAATAATTAATAGATAATACAACTAATGAAGCTAAAAAATTCATTTTTTCCATCCTCCTCTCTATTTCAAGTCGGTTTGGAAGATTTTAGTTTTCCGATACTGGGTTAGGAACTGCATTCTTCCAAGGGAGAGCCAGATGTACTGGGATAGCAAGATCTGTGATGTTTTCTCTGAGTATCTATTTATTAATTTCTTCTCTTATGAATTCAGTAGGTCCTCGAATAATGTCGATACGAATTACTGTACATCGTTTCGCCGATACGACAAAGGCCAAAATATAATCAATAAATTATTAAATTAATTTTTCAACCTACCTGGCTGGTGCAGTAAATTCAAACTGCTGTATTCATATTTATCAAGTTAATGGCTTTATTTATTTTTTTATATATTAGGTTATATTGAAGGATTGTACTGAATTTAAAAAAATATATATATAGCTGTACTGTATATACGATTTTATTTGAAATACACACGAATACATAGCTAGCAGCACTGCTGTACTCATAATTATCAAGTTAATGGCCTTATTTATTTATTTGTTTATACATTTGATTATGTTGATTTTAAAAAAGAAAAATACCAAACACATAGCTGTAAATACGATTTTATTCGAAATACACACAAATACAAAGGTAGCTGTTATAATATGTAGAGCCGTTACAAAGGCATCCTATATCTCTGCAGGCTGACGAGTTGTCTGTTAAAAAATGTCCATATGGCTGTTCTGTATTCGTATTATATCAAGTTAATGGCTATTTATTTTTTTTTATACAGTACGGATTTGGTTATATTGAAAAATTACATTAAATTTAAAAAGAAAAAATACCAAACAGCTATAAATACGATTTTACTTACACTCGAATGCACAGCTAGCAGCACAGCTGTATTCGAATTTAAATAGTTAATGGCTTTATTTATTTTTTCATATGCAGATGGTTATATTGAAAAATTATATTGAATTTAACAAGAAAAAATACCAAACATAAAGCTTTGGTGAGCACAGGGTAAGAATATGATGTCATGAGGTATTAGAAGCAGGAGAAGGATCACTGCTCAGTTTATTTCCACTCGCCATACTGTGTCTAGTGCTTTCGTCTGCTCTCTCGTTGAGTTTGCTCGTTACTGACTTTACAATGCCTCCCAAGCGTGTTAGTGATAGTTCTGATAGCAGTGCCATTAAGAAAAGAAAAGCAATCACTATGGAAATTAAAATTAAAGTGGCAAAATGTGCTGAAAAGGGAGAATCTCCTAAGTATATTGGCCGCAATCTCCGATTAGCTTCTATGACCGTGACCACGATCACGAAGATCGCATCAGTGACCAAGTCTCTCCCTCCCTATGCAAGCACATCGCATGAGTACAGTAAAAGTAAGCAATACCTACAGTGTCGTTGTACTGTAATATTTTTATGTTTATAAGTGTTTTATTATCTTACAATGAAAACTTATTTTGTTGTAGTGAAATATTTTTATGTTGTGTGTTTTATAATTTTACAATAAGAACTTATTTTGTTGTAGTTTAATATTTTCAAGTTTATTAGTGTTTTATAATCTTACCATGAGAACTTATAATACAGTATGTACAGTAAAAAATTTTCTATAGATTATATATTGAATGTTCTTTTGCCTCTCCAGGCTCACCTGTCCCAGTCTCCTTAGAGCCTGCCTCTCCAGGTTCCTCCTAATAAGCCAGTCTCTCCCTCCCTATGCAACCACACCACATGAGTACAGTAAGAGTAAGCAATACAGTACCTACAGTATTGTTGTAGTGTAATATTTTTATGTTTATAAGAGTGTTTTATAATTTTACAAAAGTTATTATTACTTATGATATGACCATCGCTTCTTCTTCTTCGTCTACATCTTTTCCCACTTTTATCAAAGACCTATACTTTCTCTTCTGTTCACTTACCATGGCATATATTCAGCCTTACAGAGTTAGATATCAGGTCTTAATAAACTGTCATATCATGCTCATCCATACCCACCTCATTTCTCAGTTGGGCTATTGACTTTCAAGCTATGGAATTCGACTTTTGCTGACTCCAGTGTTTATTCACATGTCTCTCCTTAAGCTTGCCACAACGGCAATTGTTTGTACACAATATTTACTTTGATTATCGAATAAAGAAAGATTGCACTCATTAATCAGTACGCTTTTCTTTTTCTTTTTTTTTTAGGTTGCACAACACAGTGGTGCAGTAGGTGGGAAGTGCTTTTGGATTGCAAAACGATTAGTTGGCATGCCACGTTTCCAGTCAACCTTCCTTCTAAAACTGATTTAGATGGGGGATGTCATCTGTCATATTGAAATATTAGCTCCCTTGGTTTCCACCACAGCAATAATGTAGGTAGGGCACTTGCTCTCTAGCCTGTTTGCTTGCTGGCCCTACTTCTATTCTAGTTGAAATGGAGGCAGCTCCCCTTCAGTAATCCTTGCTAACTGGTCTTTTGTGGATGCATTTCCATTTTACCTTGAATTTGCTGGGTGATGTAGATAACTTTTTATTTTTTTATGAGTCTGACACCAAGAGGGGCAAAGAAAACTGCCCTCACTGGGCCAGGGCATGAAGAAATATAAAGCAAAGAGAAACAGACACAGGGAGTGCTGTGACTTGTCAGATACTAAGGGATAATAGAGATGCGTAACAAATATGCAAGGATATTGTGTAGATGTAGGCATAGAAAAGAATCCACAACTGATGGAGGACTTAACATCGAGCTGTCAAGGATAGTCCTATTCATGTCTAAAAGACCCTCACTGTAGTATCACAACGGGCAGCTGGTGCCATAGGATGGCTTTCTGAATTAGTTTGAGTACCTAGTATAGCTTTAACGTCGAGTTTCTTTCTCCTGTTTGGGTTGAAAGGGTACTGACATCCACGTTCAGGAGGAGGTTTTCTCACAGATTTCCTTAAATCAATATCATAGGCTATTCCGTTTTATATGACACTTGTCTGGTGCACTTTCAGAGTTTTTGCCTTCCTCTGTTTCCACCAGTTTGCATTTATTCTAATATTGCATATAAATTCAGCAAAAATCAGTAAACAGTATAGGCAAAATATAATATATACATTAAAAATATACAAGTAATATTAAAACAAGACAATTTACAAAAACTTCATGAATTTTCTTACCATTTCCGGGAGGAATGCGAATTGCTACAATTTTACCATCAGCAAGACGTAAGTATATTCCTTTTTGAGTTTTGATAACCATAACCGACTGTCCTGCCTTCAACAGAATTGGTTTACCATCACCGCTGTTAGTGGGAATGCTAACCTCTGAAACATTTCCAAGAGTATTAAAATATAGTTGTCCTCAGAAATCATAATACTGAATGCCTAATTCATATGCAATAAATTCATAGATTTCCATGCAGGACTTAATAATTCGTCAAATGTCCCTTACGTCGAAGGATATAGACGTCACCCCAATCCTTATATTCACTTAAACGCAATATTGAAAGTAAAAAACAACTTTCCCGAACAAAGATTCGAACCCATGACACAATGGCTATCCCTAAATGAACAATACACACAACATTGTGTAAATAAATTTCTTAAATAATTGCCAGTCTATTATTACAGCCTATAGCACAATAGCAATCCATCAAATACACAGAGAATTCTACCTGCAAGACTGAGAAACTTCAGTAGGCTAGACTGCATACTAATCATTTCATAATCTAACAATTATGGTTTTTTAACTTCTTTACACCATTTCCAGTCCCTGCCAAAGAGGATGGATTTCAATCTCATCTATGGTGTCAATAATTCTCCAAGACATATACAAACAATTTCCTATTGGAAGTAGTGTGAAGGCTGCTTTTCTGCCTCCAAATTTGATTTCTTTGTTACAACCCCTCAATAAAGTATGAAAGAAGCCTTCAAGCCACAACATACAAGGCAGTGCATGACCTGCACTGTGCCCAGAATGGAAAGATAAAGGAGGAAGGGGAAGATAAAGAGACTTATGATAATCCCAGACTTAAGAAAGCCATATAATACTGCTCATTCCAATAGTCATATACAAATAATACTTTCGTTGTCATACTTGTGGATGCTGTTTAGCTCATAGAGAAGTCTTTTAAGGTAAGGGAGGAACATTATAGACTTGCTGATTACTCCCATAGTAAATATTAGCAAAATTTCTTTTCTCAGCTATTGACCTTCTTTAAGGATAAATGGAGGCTATGAGATCCTAGGTCTGGTAACAGAACATAATGAGGTATTAGCTCAGCTCTACTCATAAATCATATAATCAACAGAAATAAAAAGTGAGTGCCTTTTTTTTAACCACCCAAAGGCTAGACACAGAAAGATACAATGAAGGGACTAGAGTACATAACAGTGATATGCTTATAATGGTCTCCTAAAGAGCTTTTTGTATAAAAGATCTAAATTCATTTATTCTGAAGAAAAGGAGGCATCAATGATATAAATGTAAGATATATATATACTGTATATAGACTGAGAAAACACTACAATAGGAAAATCATTAGAGTTAATGGTCGAAAGAGAAAGGCAGTTGTATTGATAATACATTTGTAAAAACATATGTCCGAAGGATGATGATGTGTCCCTTTCTTCTTATTTGGAATCTGAACTTCTACACAAAGAGTAACTGTCAGTTCCATTCTCCAATGGATGAGCCTCATGAGATTAAGTACTGAAAATCTTTCATATTTATCAGATCTGCTAAAAGGAGAATTTTATGAGATAGTCCGACCTCACAAAAAAAAAAAAAAAAAAAAACAGAAACATGCAAAACAGATAACTTTGTAAACTGGTAGGGAGCAATTCATAATTCACAAGAATTTCTTAACTAAAAAAATTAAGAGAAATAAAGGGCTATCTTTGAACTAGCATTCAACATTAGTTGTAAAATGAAATAAACTGCTATCAAGAAAAAACAACAAACCTTTAGGTACAGTAATTTGCTGAACAGAGACTCCTTGCTTAGCCAGAGCTTCCACTGGAAAGTTGGATGAACCTGTTCTTGATAGAATGTTTGGTCTGTGAATCATTCCTCCTCCTTCTAGCCTGTGCCCCATCTCGGACTGAAGAGGACGAACAGTTCCAACAGGTTTTGAGTACATCACACCACTGAAAAACAGATGTAGTAAAGTTAAGGAATATATATATATATATATATATATATATATATATATATATATATATATATATATATATATATATATATATATATATATATATATATATATATATATATATATATATATATATATATATATATATATATATATATATATATATATATATATATATATATATATATATATATATATATATATATATATATATATATATATATATATATATATATATATATATATATATATATATATATATATATATATATATATATATATATATATATATATATATATATATATATATATATATATATATATATATATATATATATATATATATATATATATATATATATATGGTCGTAAATAAGCTACTGCCTGTGTACACACACACACACACAGTGCAGTCAGACGGGATGACCCGGAGGAAGGGTTCAGTGGTTCTATGTGACTTTAAATAAATGTGCAAGTTAAAGGGACTACTTATAAAAAAAAAAACAGTAGGAACAGCAATGCTTTATGAGGAAGAAACAAGGGGTTTTGAAAAAGGTACAGCAAAAAGAAGTTAAATGTTGCAGAAATGAGAATGCTAAGGTGGGTGTGTAGCATTACATAAATGGACAGGATCAGGAGTGAAAAAATTAGAGGGTCAACAAAGGTAAATGAAATTTCAAAGAAAGTTAAAAAAATGGTGACCGGTGGTATGGACATGTAATGAAATGTGCTGACTACATAGGCAAGATAGCAACAGAGTTGGAAGTTTAGGTTAGGAAGTAAAAAGGAAGGCCAAAGCAAAGGTGGATGTACTAACTGAATGAGAATTTAAAGGTGAATGAGCTGAGAGAAGATTAGAAGAATAACCATGGACTGAGAAATAGCCTAGTCAGGAACCTCGACCCTACACTGACATGGAAATATGGAAATAGTGAAGCGAACATAAAAATGGAGCAAAAAGGAGTACTGTATATATAACTTAAGAGTGTAAGGAGGGACAATATACAGTAGCTTGAAAACTGAGCAAGGTATGGGAGTAGAACTCTGTATTAAGATGGAATGAAAGTGATATGTATGAGTGGACATCTGATTCCTCAATTTTTGCATAATAATGGCGACAAACAAAAAATTACCATAAAAGCAATAACATATCAATAACAAAAATCTAATTCATACACTGAATCAAAAAGTGTTAATAATTACAATCTTATTCAATTAGCAATTTATATATTACAGTAGCCATGAAATACTTTTTTAATCATGAAAATTAAAGACTGACAAAGCAAGAAAGATATATGCTCATCTTCAGAGACATCAGAGATACTAGAGCACTTACCCAATTTTAGTGCCTACGATGACTTGCTGACCTTGTTGCGTCTTAGGATAGAAAGCTGCATATGATGGTCTACTGTAACTAATGTTGGCTTGCTTTTCTAATTCATAAGATCTCTTGGCCAAGCGCTTTTCTGCTCTGGATAACTTCTTGTCCTTTCGATCCACCAGTAGACTCTCATGCTTGAATGGAGCTTTGGTCAAAAGATTTCCAAATTTGCGAATAATTTCTTGCAAAATGATATCCCTGTACTTTTCAATTTTGTCAGAGAGGTCAGCTGGCTCAGGGTCATCTTCATTCTCCACAAGAAGGCTGCTTATTTCCTTAGATGACAAATGAGCATCAGGATTCATTTCATCAACAATTCTGTCAGCTATACCTTGCTTGTTGACTTGTCTATCATATATACGTTTTTCGAGAGTGTTGTCCGTGACGAGACGATAAATATGACACTCCTTTTTCTGACCATACCGGTAAACTCTGCACACTGCTTGAGTGTCGTGACACGGGTTAAATGAAGCATCAAAAACTACAACCCTGTTAGCTCCAACTAAATTAATTCCCAAACTACCTGCTCTTGTAGAGACTAAAAATAATTTTACTGCTGGATTGGAATTAAATTCATTGATAAGTTTTTCTCTCTCTTGAGCTGTTGTGCTTCCATCTAGTCTAAAATAGGACCGGTTTCTTAGCCAGCCTTCAAAAGTTCCTGGGATGTAAGATCTCTGGAGAAATTCCTCTAATAAGGAAAGAGTAAACAATGACTGAGAAAAAACTAAGATTTTGTCTCCTTCCTGAATACTTCTCTCAAGAATCTGAAAGAATACTTGAAACTTAGTAGAATTGGATAAAGAACCAGGAACATAATCTGTAAACAATCCCTCTGTCCACTCTAGTGTCATTTCCTCCTTTTTAATATCCTCTTTCTTGTCTTCTTTCTTTTCATCTGCATTTTCACCTTCATCATTTATCTCCTCATTTTTACTGCATTTCTCTTCTTCTTCACCAGTTTCTCTTTTCAACTTTTCCTCTGATGCTGGAGCAGCAGAAGGGGTGGAAGGTGCTGGTGTGGCTGGAGTGGCTGGGGTAGCTGGTGTTGTTGGTGCAGTTGGGCTGTGTTCATTATCTGCACACTGACTATTGGCACTACCACCAAATGGTGTGCCAATTTGACCACACCCACTCACTTGACTTGGAGAATTATTAACAACCATGCTATGCTGACTTGAAGAATTTATAGAATTCACAATGGGAGAACCATTTGGACCAGATACACAACTTAATCCCATAGATGAATGCTGCTCAGCAGTATTAGATCCTAAAGTATGACCTAAATGATTTGGCATACTTAATGAAGTAACTGCAGAGTTGGGATCATTTAACGAGCGATTCAGGGAATTTCCAAGTACCAATGAATGGGAAGAAGGATTAGAAGTTCCTAACGACTGACCTGGAGAAGGATTATCGTTTCCCATACAATGTCCTGATGTACTGGCTGTATTCAGAGACTGCTCAGAAGAATTTGGAGTACCCATTGTTTGCTCTGGAGGATTAATGGCATTCATATTTTGACTTGGATTCATTGCACCAGACATATTCATTGTCCCCATTGCTACAGATGGAGTTGGACCTCCTACAGACTGTGCAATAAGTGTTCCTACAGACTGATCGGTGTGATTTGCAGCACCCATATTGGGAACTGAAGAGTTTGCTGGTTCAATGCCTTGTCCAGCTGAATTTGTCAATCCCAATGACTGACCTGATAGATTAAGAGCTTCCATGCTATGAGTTGTAGGGATCTGAGCTCCAATTGGCTGACCAATAGGACTAGGGACTCCCAGAGACTGAGCAGAGTGATTCTGAAGCCCTATTGACTGACCTGGCTGATTTGACATCCCTAATACTTGTCCAGTATGATTTGGTGCTACCAAGGATTGTCCTGTATGGTTTGTCATTCCCATGGATTGCCTATTGTGAGTATGAGCTGCTAGTGGCTGTCCAGAAGGGTTAGACATTCCTAAGGGCTGCCCAGTAGGATTAGGGAGTCCCATGGTATTGTGAAGCTCCATGGACTGCCCAGCCGAGTGATCCAGAGGTTGTCCAGGATTGTTATTATGAGCTATACCCAAATTTGAGTTATGCATGTTATGAGGGTGAGCAGGATATCCAGGAAGAGACTGACTTACTGGGGGGTTATGTGCATACTGACTGACGTAGGGATTATTGTAAGGTGGAGGATAGTGCCCTCTATTAGGATCATTACCCCCATAGCCTTGGTTATACCATGGATAAGATGGCATCTGCATTCCATAATTCTGATGCACAGGATGACCACTCATGCCATAACTACCCAAAGGAGGCTGGTTATCTCGATGATGAGTCATTCCGTGCTGCATTAATGGCATGCCCATAGAATCATGAAAACCCATATTGCCCTGCTGAAGTCCTATGGGGTTTGGAGGGGTCATATTCATTTGATGTTGCATACCCATTTGAGGATTCATACTACTCTGAGGTCCCACGGCAAGACTTGGATTTGCATGATGCTGAGGCATCATAGGACCAACCATTTGTCCTCCCGATGTTGGTGGCCAGTTAGGTGCTGGATGAGAAGGCACATTGATTGGAGGTAAGCTAGCTGTAGGTGTGGGTACACTGAAATTGCGTCGAGATTTTCCTTTGCTATCCACATCATCCAAATCTAAATCAAAGTCTTCATTCATCTTCTTTTGTACAAAATTGTAGAGGACATCAGGATGATTCCAGATCTACAAATTGTAATAAATTATATTTTATAAAAAGTACAAAAAAATCAAAAATAATGCATACAGATCTACTATGCAAATGTTGAAATTTTCAGCTTTTTATCTCGAAGTCTTTAAATTAACACGCATGGGTACAAATCTCCCTACAAATTATACACAGAAAAGATATTATGGAACTGGGTGTCACCAGTATTTACAATCACTGATAATGTCAATTACTGCACAATATTTCAAATTAATTACCCTTGCTATTATCACTGCTATTGCTACAGTGACTACCAAACTTCATATTTATAACAAGTGCATTCACTGCTGACATGCACATAAATACCACAAGTAACTTACTATATCAAACATATAAACTTGACTATATGCACAATATTCGTTAATGTTTAATAAATTATAAACGAACAAGTTAAAATGGTCTAATTATACAGAAATCTATTCATAAAATGCTTTATAAATTATACCAGACTGACTGTTAAATAGTGTATTAACATTGCAGTGCATAATTATATTTCATTTTTCACTGCTGAGTATGTCATGAGGTAATCTCTACAGATTCAGATGCTATGTATATCGCCTGGCTCTTGTATGTTCATTCCTTGACTAGTGCAAATGAAATATTTACTATTTAAAAACAATACTGCTCTAATAGTCAACACCCTCATTCAGCTTAAAAAATGTAAAACAAAAATAATAAACAAGTATACTGTATATGGTAGCTCATTCAATATTACTTAGCTTACATAATTCATTATGCTTAATTTTGGCAACTACCCATATTTAGCACAAATGATACATTAAGTCACCAATGACTGTAACAAATTCAAACAAACACATTTTGCAATTTTATAGCAAATATTAAAATTTTTGTGTGTGTCCCATTAGCAATGCACAATTACGAGGTCCAATTCATTTCATAATAGTCCATCACCGAGGTTCCCAACATGGGGTGCATGCCCCATGGGACAATTTAATTTTTAAGGGAGGCACTTCAAGAATGTGTTATTAACAGTGAATTTTTTCTACCCAGTCTGTGTGAAAGTTAATCCATACGGTGCACATACAGTATAAAACAATTTGTGTGTATGTATGTACATGTGTAATTGGTCCATTAGGTATTTTCCGGTTCCCCACACTTGTGTGTATGTCACTGGGGGGGCATCAGAATTTTTGAGATGCTTAGGTGAGGCATGGTCAAATAAAGGTTGGGAACCACTGGTCTATCATAATTCACTAATGCTAATATTTCTGGAAGAACGAGTTAAGCTCGAAACATGTGCATGAACAACCTCAGATACAATCATAGCCATTACATCTTTTATTAGAATTTTATACAAGGAAACCTAATTGATATTAAAAACATAAGTTTATCAACTTTATAAAAAAATAAAAGCAAATTCCACTCAACAGGGTTATGTAACAGCTTACTTAAGATTACTCAGTGTGACTGAGATTAGATAAAACAAGAAACTTACTAACCTTGCAACATATAGCAAATGCTTTTAGAGGATTAGCTAAAGCCTTGGTTGCAGAAAGTTCAGCCATGAAAGTCGAGTACAGTTTCCTTTGAAACTTTGTCAGCCTAAACAGAAGGACGTGTTCTTCCTTCTTTGGTAATGTCATAGCAAGTACTGTTTGACCTCGTCTGTAAAAGCAAATGAAAGTACCCCAGTCATTCATTGTAAAAGGAAATACTAAACAAAGCAGAAAAATTAGACTAAAAATAATTACCCAATCTAAAGGAAAAAGGTAACATCAAAGATAAAAAATACTGTACTGATATCTTCACGTTTCAACGGGAGATGATTATATGAAATTACAGAACTCATACTTTACAAATGAATATGAATTTTTCCTTAACCTCTTCAAATCTCCAGAACATACATGCAAGCACTTTTGAGATTAATGTTGGAAACCAAAGTGTCTTAGAGCAACTAACTGCTCTACATGATAGGAAGGTCAGACAACCACGAATATGAATGTGTCATTGGGACAAGACACACATATGTTAGCATGTTCAGAATTGGCATTTTTTGTTAAATATATCTGACTCTTTGCAGGCATAGTACACCTGGGAAGTTTATAGATTGTAACCTAGTGCATCTGTTGAACTCTATGCACATTTTCATTAAGTGATGATGGTATGGAAAGGACAAATTGTTTGCAGCTTTGTGTTATTATTAATTCCCATTCAAATGGGTGTGGACACAAGTTGGAGTTGGGAATTTAAGGTTGGATACCCTTCCTAATGCGTCACAGTGGATTCGAACACAAGTTTGTCACTTCTTGATTTGACCGATCTAACCACTGTACTACCGCAGTCCCCATTTCCTGGAAATATTTATCACAAAAATGTGTCGAGCCTTATTATAGATCCTACACTACAGGTCATACTAGAAAAATATTACAAGTTCAAACATATCAAATGTCAAATATCATTACCATTCAGGGAGAAAATGCATGCATGCACTCCATAAAAAAATAACTAGTCAACATTTAACTGGAAATTTTTTTGTTTTAAATTTGAAACACTACAACATTTAATGTTTTCTGCAAAAAGACGTATCAATTGTAAATATTTTGAGTGCCCATCATCCTTATCTGAAAATGCTGTCTACAAAGTTATACAATGGAAAAAGGATCCGATAACTAGAAGGTAAAGTCAACTACAAATAGTAGTTAAATAAAAAAAATATAAGGAGGAACACTGGAGATAATTTATTCTTATTTTATCAGCTCTAATTTGACACTAGGTCACCTTTTTATTTTCTCAACATTGCCAGGTCTCCTTCATCTAGTCTATATTTATGTTTGTTTGTATTCTTGTTTGGCATTTAGTGTGTCACTATTCATCCTTATGTGAGGGTGGACACAGGTTGAAGCTGGGGAATTAAGGCTGAATGCCCTTCCTAAATACCCATGGTGGGTTCGATCACTAGTCTGTCACTTCCAAAGTCAAGTGCTCTAACCACTGCGGTACAGTAATTCTTATTTCAAGATAAAATTAATTTGACACCAACATTATTGCTCCCATTCACGCCAGAACCCCTCTGCAAAGGCTGGCAAGGTTTAGATCACGTATCATATGATTTTCTCCAGAAATACTGACTCACTAAGCACAACATAAATTTACAGATGCAAACACCTAGGCTGGGTTTTTCATCTTGCACCTTTTATGATGGATAAAACTTTTAAACATTATTCATTATTGAGCTAAATGAGTGGTAGTTACCCATCATTGTTAATACCTCTTTATTTCTCAATTATATGTCACAAATATTTATAAATAGCAACTTGGAAGTAAACCCTAATCAGTCCAATTTTCATTAAAACTTGTAGCATTACCACCCAAAACGTTAAATCAAAGTGCACTGAAAATGCAAAATCATATAACACACAAAAATCCTCCTCCAGTATAGATCTACATTATTTATGATATAAAGGAATTTCTTGAATACACCACTTTGTGTCATAATTAGTTCCTATTCGAATGGGCGTAGAAAATAGATATGTTGAAGCTGGGGGATTATGGCTGGATTCCCTTCCAATGCCCAATAGTGGGATCCAACTGGCATTAACCCTCAGAGGCCGGGCAATCTATGGAAAACATCCTTCTTTGACAGCGAGATGACATGATCCGCCCTTAAGAGATTAATCACTCCCCAACTCACACACTCAACCACCGAGTTACTTCAACCCAAGAACATACGCTATACCTTGATATTAGTTAAGGAGATACTAATAACTTAGGTGGAAAAGATTCACGCATGATACAAAGACCATTTACTTAACCATGTAATTTATGGCGTTCAAAAAAACAAAATACTGTAATGCGAATATAAAATATAAATAATTAATAAAAGAAATGTAACACGTTCTAAAATTGTTACCTGCCTATTTATATATTTTCAAAATTTCCAAACTGGAGTATGTAGAGCTACAACATACGATGAGTGTAACCTCCTCTATATACTAAATTAGAGTCATGTCAACAAAAGCAAATGTAACCATAATGATAAAGTAAGATATATTTCTATATTCAAGAATTTTTAAGAAAAAGCTCAAGTTTTCCATACGAACAATTAAAAAAGCTGCAATTTTATTTCAAATATTATATTTATTCAATGGTGTTCAAATAAATGCATTCCTCACTTCAAATGCTATTCTGTCTCTAAAGTGCTAATTTTATCATGCTAACCTTTGAACAAAACCTTCCAGAAGAGAATGAAGGACATGAGAACGGTATCTCATTAATTTCATGTCTTGAGGTGTTGAATCCACACATTGCCCATTCTGGATTGGTCTCTCGAACATATTGCTAAACTCTGTCTTGGTACCTGAAAAGAAAAAGAAAAAAAAAATCAGAAATGCTGATAAAAATGTGCATTATAACAGAACATATATTCTTCTTCACTAATTGATGACTTCTAGTTAGCAGTGCTAAAATGCTTAGAAAGAATAAATAAAAAGGAAAATTACACTTATCTTCATTTCTCTAATAATTCAGTACCTACTGACTCAGAGTCTTGTATAACGGTGAATAAGGACAACCCATGCAGCAATATATATAAAAACAGAGACTAAGGTTTCCCAGGTATTAGATTTTGATACAGGCTACTTTAAGACAATATTTTCTTAATCTTACGTATCTTTCAAAATCTTGGATCTCAAGATCTACCCAGAGAGTTCATTCAATCAATTCTTTCATTTCAGGCTTGGCCTATCTATATATACATACATATACAATGGCTGTAATCACCCTTTCAAGGGGGAGGCCAAGTCAATGTACACATTCACCAGAAGCTATTACTGTATATGTCTATCACTCATCTCCTGTTTCTAGAGATGACAAGTCCTGGACAGACTATCACCTCATCTAATACGCCATTAGAATAAAAATTCGACTCAAAAGGAAACATCAATATCAGAACACTCTAAAGAATATTAATTTGACCTTCAACAAGACATTAACCACGTTGAGAATTTTCAACAAACTTTTCAAAAACAACTGTGCCAAGACGTTCATCAACCCATAAACACGAGAATCAACTGAAGAATGTTGTCATCACATCCTGCAAGGAAACAATTTGGGCTCAAGACAAAACATCAAGACTGGTATGACAATAATAAGAAGCAAACTCCAACAACTCATCGATGGAAAAAGAAACACTTTCATCTCTTTACGAAACGACAAAGAATCAGCTACCCAAAGGTACTATCAGGAGTGCAAAGCTGCAGTCCAGAGGAAATCCGAAAATAAATGGTAGAAGAAAATATCTCAGGGTTACTCTTATTTCTTATAACATTTTTTTTTTCCAAATATCCCTCCTAAAGAAATAAGAATATGATTTTTTCACAGAATACCTGTAGAGATAATAGCCTTTTTCTTCAGTTTTCTTCCATATGCACAATTTAGCAATGCCCAATTCCCATTTTCACTAAGAATATACTTATAAACTGCCTCTGATAATTCTGTATAAGGTATGTGTTGTATATTTAAAAGCTTTCAAAATTCAATATCAATATCTTCCAAAATATCACTGCCAAATTCGAAGTACTGTCATCTTAAAAGAAATATACTCTGCCATCAATTCACAAATATCTGAATAAATCTGATATAAGCATGAAATAGCATTCCCCTCTAAAAAATTTATCAAATTTATCTCCATCATCACTGAGAGGGTCCTCTTGAGTTTCATATTTGATACTTAAGTGATCAGGGAGAGTAATGCTATCTAGTTAGTACAGAAGATGCAAAACTATGACCTATAAACATATAATCAAGAGTGCTTGCATGCTTGTGAATGAGTTATGAATTGTAGTATTATAGCTATTTAAATATTACATTAGACATTGCAGTGTACATAAGTTTATCAATTCTCACATATTAACGGTACCTGTATCAATACTTTGACAGTTGGTTACATATGTAATTACTGCTTTTATGATAACAAAATATTTCTATCAATTCTAATCTTTAACCTCTTAAGGGGGTATTGCGTCAAATTGCAAGCATCCAAACTGGACCAGATCAATGTCATATTTGTGTTCAAATTCTGTGGGCTCATTTCAAAAGAAAATGAGTGCCAGAACACTTGCTATGGCATGCCAGTGTTTTCTGGTGTTGTACAGCATCTTTTTTAACCCTCATGTGTAAACTAAAGCACTCAGCTCATGTGGACAGAGTGTAATCAATCAAGGCAGCATGTTTTCCATAGATTGCCCGCCCTTTGATGGGTACAAGATACACACGAAAAAAAGAAAAACTTATAAATTCATAAGGGAGCTGATCAAAGGGGTTAAACCTGTCATTATAATTCTAGGCTCCATACATTTGTCATTATCTCTGACCATGTTATATATAGCAATATTTTCAATGGTAGAACAATGCAATGCACTCAATTATTTGCAATTATTTTACTTTCTACCACTGGGATTAGAACCTAGGACCTGAAGGACAGGAGTCCGAGCCACAGACCTTTCTGCAGGTCAGTGCCCTAAGCTGTGAAGTCAGTCCTACAGGTCCCAGGTTCAAATCCTAACTGTAGGAGGTAAAATACTTGGAAATATTTTCGTTATTGTAGAACTTACCTAAGTAGTTTGGTCTCACAAAGTCCACCATGCACCAGTACTCCAATAGATTATTCTGCAAAGGGTATCCTGTGAGTACAACTCGTCTTCTTGTTCGAATATTTTTTAAAGCTTGAGATATATTAGCATGGGCATTTTTTATGCGGTGGCCTTCATCACATAAAACTAAGTCAGGTCCTGGCTTCACAAGCGCTTTTTGCATTTCTGCAAAGATATATAAATAAAATACATAAATAACATTACATGAAATACAAACTACTTTGATAATGGAATAAAGCTCGTTTTTTTGTCTACACTTAGTCCATTAAGAATTCCTCTTAATTCATAAAAGGCTAGCTAATGGGATGACAGTTTCTGCCAACACAGAGAGGATAGGCATTCAAAGATATATTTACTAAATCTGTTTAATGTATATACTCAACAAATTAACTGGGAACAAGATACATAGATTATGATAACCTTTAAAGCACATTTCTTTATACCTGTTAAGGGGACCCTAGATTTAATCTTCAAATACAATCTCATATTCGAGCTGCAAGCCATTCAATCATATAAAATGATTAAGAAATTAGGATTAATACACTAAAGGAGTTTGAGAATAAAGCTTTACATTTTAAGATGGGCATACGCTTGTGTGGTAACAAGTTGTTTGCACAGAATTAGTGTTGATACACTAAAGGAGTTTGAGAAAAAATCTTCACCTTTTAAGATGGGTATACACTTGTTTGGCAACAAGTTGTCTGCACAGGCCCTCAAGGGTGCTGCATTCTTATGATATAGAGTAATCTCATCAAAAGTGGGTAATGATTAAGGTGCAAGAGAAACAAGTTCTATATAGCAATGTTGGGTTTCACCTTTATTAACATTATTATTATTAATTATTGATTATTATTATTATTATTATGATTATTATTGTAGTAGTAGTGAGCTTTTTGTGCATGGCTGCTATGCCAAAACTATCTTTTCTCTGTTAAGGTCTACACTGCTTTGCCTATGGATACAAAGCCCACAGCAGGGTAAAATATATGGCATCTGGACACCGAGGTTGTAGTTTCTGATATACAATTCAGAAATAAGGTCTATATGTAAAGGGTGAACAAAAATAATTGTAGTAGCAGTATATATTAATGATCATATAAAAACCCTTGGCCACTTGTACTTTATTCAACAATGAACACAACATAATCCAGAGCAAAGGGTCTTAACGAGGTGCTTGTAAGCACAGTATATGTGAGTAGCAGCCGTGTTAAGCTGGAATGCATATCGAACACCTGGAAGCTTCAGATTGCAAAAAAATCCCTTTGCTACAAAATGAGGCATTAAAACTACTTTTCAATGTTTGGATTGACATATATACAGTATATTAAAGTGCTTTCTCATTAATTGGCAAAACAGAAAATGATAAAACATCAAAATGTTGACGATCACCCAGAGCAAAGTTTGCAATTATTTCTATCTGAAGGTGAAATGAACCTTACACACTTGGCATCATCTTTTCAAAGTCAATGACCCCATTGAAATGGTAATATTTTCAGCAGTTATTTTAATAGTAACTATTTTAACAATAATGTATAAATCAAAATATATTTGATTAATCATTTATTAACATATATGGCTTAAATATTCGCTTAAGTTAATTAAATCTGAATTATGGGGCTTGACCAAAGAGAGGGAAATGATA
Organism: Halocaridina rubra; assembly: GCA_037179515.1. Classification (NCBI taxonomy): domain Eukaryota; kingdom Metazoa; phylum Arthropoda; class Malacostraca; order Decapoda; family Atyidae; genus Halocaridina; species Halocaridina rubra. Next base: position 32,646 of record JAXCGZ010018880.1, read on the forward strand.
GCACAGCGGCAGAGTGCAAACCAATATACTGTATGACAGTTCCAGGTTCTATCCTGCTGCAGGGTGTTAGGAGGGAATCCAGCCTTAATTCGAATGGGAACTAATTGAATGGGAACTAATTGTGACACAATACAGTCAATCACATATAAATGCAATTTATGGGGTTGCCGTAGCTCAACGGATGAATTCGCAAGACAGGAAACAACTAATGAGGGTTTAAAACCACCATGGGGCATTAGCAAGAGCATCCAGCCTTAATCATTCAGCTCCAACATGCTTTTGTCCATCTTTATTTGAATGGGTATTTCTTGTGACATATAAAACGGTGACTTTAAAGAAAAGAAGAATGTGCTCACCTTGTTTAAAAGGTTAAGAACCCCTTTTATAGAGTATAGTGAGGATATCAGTGAAAACTGGCTAATGGTAGAGATAGAGTGGGAACAGTGCATTTTTCCCATATACATTACATGCAATTGTAATGACAGTAATGTCTCAATCAGGGATGTTTCCCAAAACCACATTTTAGCAACATACTGAAACTGAAAACGGTAAAAAATGCCCATTAACTGAGTTCTGCACAAGAGCATATAAGGCAATGATACACTGAAAACTTCGAAGTCAGTTTAAGTACCTTCCAAGAGAAAGTTTGTTGAAAGTGGTCATAAATTTTACATTAGTAGTGAGTGAATTTTGAAAGGTGAAAGTGATTGGTCTGAGGTGAATGTAGGGTTGCATAAGGGCTGTGTGATATCATCATGATTGTCCAATGTACATGAAAGGAGAGGGAAGGGAATTAAATGCAATAATGGGCAGGAATGGAAAGCTATGGATAGTCACTCAACTGCTATTTCAATACGACACTGCATTAGTGCCTGATTCTGAAAAGAAACTGAAGCAGCAGACGACGGAGTCTGTAAGGGTTAGAGAGGGAAGTTACAAGTGAATGTAGGTAAGTAATATTTTGATAAGTACAAAGAATGTTGACGATGGCAAGGTGAATGTGAGTGAATGCTGAGATGCTTAACAAAGTGGACAGCGTTAGGCATCTGGAGTTGCATGCAGCAGTGAATGGAGCTGATACAGAAGTGAGTTACAAAGTGAAGGATGCGAGTAAATGTCTATATGGGTTAAGAAGTGATACAAAATAGGGATTTAGTAATGAATACAAAAATGTGTGTAAAAGTGATTGTGCCTATGGAATTGTAAGGAGTTGAGACTTGGAATGTGAGAGAAAAGGAAAAAAAACTATGAAAAATATTGTATATGAGGTCTATGAGAAGTATGGTAAGTGTCAACAACAGATAGAGAGAGAAGTGTGAAATTTAAGTAGAGAATGAGTATTGAAAGATATCTGTCTGATAAGATATACCACAGTGCTGATGTAGTTTGGGAATAAAGATACAATGAATGAGGAAAAATTACCAGTGTTTATGGACAGCAGAAGTCAGTGGAGTAAGGCCATAAGAAACACCATTAATTAGCTGGCTGGAAAGAGCACTGAGAGCATATATGACACAGAAGCTAGGAAAACATGCTGACAAACGTAAGAATAGGTGGAGAGAGATTGTGAATAGATGATGCAGGTTAAAGATATTTTCCTGCACAATGTTGTAACCTGAAAAGAGTGAGTGTGGAGGGAAGAATGTGCTGCAAGATGAAGAGGTAAGTGTAACCAACTACGACAGCCTGGTTCTACAGTAATTGATCTCTGTCTTGCTTATACTGTGGGTGAGTCACACATGGAGAACGTGGGGAAAGGGATCATAGAGACTCCTAATCCCCAAGGCATTAAAATGTGAAGGCTTGGGTGAGTAGGTCTTCAGGGGAAGGAGTGCATATTTTGATCAAGCATTCTATTAACAAGGCGGAGTATGGTCATTGTATATCTACGTGAATCAAGCAAGTTACATATTTTTGGGGTATGGCACATATGCTTTAAAATCAGTGCAAAATATCATATGAGGAATGAACAAGATGGAGCTTTCTTTCATATATTAAGGACAGTAGTAAAATTAATATTGCACCAAAAATTAATAAGAAACAAGGAATTAAGGAGAGTAGTAAAATTAGTACTGCACCAAAACTTAATAATAAACAATGAATTTAAAAGAAGCAAAACAAAATTTTAGTAAGCAGCATGCAAAGATGCTTTGGTACTACATGTAAAATATGTCTCACCATCCAGTAATTCTTTGTTTTTATCCTCTTCTTCTATGTCCACAACCTCCTTGTTGTTGGCATCTTTTTTCTTCTTCTTTGGTTTTTTGGGTTTCTTTAAGGAGAGTTGGCGATAGAGTTCATAACCCATGAGGAGAACACCACCTAGTTCATACCAGTCATTAATCACTCGAGCCCTCTGATTCAAATTCTTATATGCATCATTAAGGACAAAAACTTTGAACTTTCGAGGCCAAACTTCAATGCCTTCAGGTGTCATTACTGGGGTAGTGCCTTCTGGAAGCCAGTTATTGTACTCAGAGACCCAATTCTGGATGGTGTTTATTGGCACAATAATCAAGATGGATTTTGAATCAGTGTGTCTTAAAAACACATCTGTGAAGGCCACAACCTGTTTGAAAAATAACATTTTAATAAGACTGGTTGTTACATGTAACCTCTACAGCATGCACGAGACAAAGTGAGCTTACTTCACTTGATCTAAAAGACATATATAGCAATGAGTTCATGTTATACTCGACAGGAGCTACATATTTTCTGGTGTTTGAGAACTATTTAAAATTCAATATAATCAAAAGTGAAAAAAAAAATATTTTAAAGTTTTGTCAATATGATTTATTGTTACATGGAACATCCTTCCCTATTCTTGCTAATAAACCTACAAATTCAGAAAATAAAGGAATTAATAACTGACAAATACTATTTAGCCATAAAAATTTAGTCTTTTCTAGACAGGTTACTTGGCTTACCTGCTGATTTCATATCTACGAAGAAAGACGATAACTCTTAAAATTAATATGAAACAAGGAATCTCATCATCGGTACAGATCAACAATATCCTATTGATAAATATATATATATATATATATTTATATATATATATATATATATATATATATATATATATATATATATATATATATATATATATATATATATATATATTAGAGAGAGAGAGAGAGAGAGAGAGAGAGAGAGAGAGAGAGGAGAGAGAGAGAGAGAGAGAGAGAGAGAGAGAGAGAGAGAGAGAGAGAGATTATTTATTTATTTTATTAATTTATTGCGCCAAGGCGTCAGACATTACATGAGTTCATACAAATAATGCTTCAAATGGAGAGAGAGAGAGAGAGAGAGAGAGAGAGAGAGAGAGAGAGAGAGAGAGAGAGAGAGAGAGAGAGAGGAGAGAGAGAGAGAGAGAGAGAGAGAGAGAGAGAGAGAGAGAGAGAGAGAGAGAGAGAGAGAGAGAGTCAAAGTAAAAGTCAAAGTCAAAGTCAAAAACTTTATTCCATCAAAAATGGCTATTACATGATAATTAATCTAATTACAAATTACAATGTAAAATGTCAAAATAAAACAAATGAAATTTGCAAAGCACAAAATCAAAATATTTACACATTAAAATAAGCATACGTACACTTCGTCTACCCAATGGAGGATAATAATGAGACTAAAATCACTTATTAAGTAGGTGATTTAAAAGATGAGATTTAAGTGAGGGTAATGTTTGGCAGCTTCTTAAGTTTGCGGGTAAAGAGTTCCAAAGTCTCGGGCCCATTACATTTAAAAAAAAAAGAGAGAGAGAGAGAGAGAGAGAGAGAGAGAGAGAGAGAGAGAGAGAGAGAGAGAGAGAGAGAGAGAGAGAGAGAGAGAGAGAGAGAGAGAGAGAGAGAGAGAGAGAGAGAGAGAGAGAGAGAGAGAGAGAGAGAGAGAGAGAGAGAGAGAGAGAGAGAGAGAGAGAGAGAGAGAGAGAGAGAGAGAGAGAGAGAGAGAGAGAGAGAGAGAGAGATATATATATATATATACATTTTTTATCATGAGAAACAAATCAAATTTGAAATTTTTTAAATAAAGAAAACTTTAATAATATTCCATATGCTTGCACACAATTTTTTTTTCTATAAATGTTGCTCATATCTAAGTACCTAACACAAAGCTTTCCAATATGAGTTAAACCAGATCTTAAGAGGTCCATACCAAAACTGTACGTCATTTACAGGATTAAAATACCTATACAGTATTTGATTACATGCTCTTTCTGGGGAATCTGAGTAACTTCCATGATTAGACTATCTACCTTATCTACTATCTATGAGTACTTGTACTGAACATACAGTAATGAGTACTGTACTTCCATTGCAAAATTAAAGAAAACTATTTTCAATACACGACTTACAAAAGAAAATATTTAATATGCAGTTAGCATATGATGAACAGCACTTCCATTATTACAGAAATTTTATATTGTCCCATTTCACCAATAAGTATAACGAGGTTAGACAGTTATTCCCAGTATGAAGTCTTGCACTATGTATTCTTTCCAAAATATGCAGTCCTGACAGGCAACCAGTTTTACAAATCAAAGTGTCATGATTTCCAAAGTAAAAGTGTGAAAAGTTATCAGAAGATTTCCCAACTCATGCAGAGGAAGAAAAAAGTTCAGTATGGGTGCCTGAGTTTAGCCCCTGTGCAACCTACTGGAGAATTCACTGCAGCCCTACATGACACAGGCTAACCAATTCCTAAATGATAACGAGGTTAATGGACAAAAATTCATTTTTCAAAACAGAGACTTATGATTATGCTTTTTATGCTTGCGAACTAGATATTACCTAAACAATTTATTTGTGGCATTCCCTACATTTTTACTTCTTTGACACTGGACAGGCATCTAAATGATCAAGGTCTTCATTTGTATGATCCTCTTGGTCAGAAGCAGAGAGGGATAACTTCTAAGTGGACTACATTCATCTGTGTTTTAGTTCTTGGAAGAATTTCAGAGGAATAATTTCTAGGTTTTAGGTAGATAAGGAACTCCATAATTATATCCACACCAATTCTGTGGTCTAAAAGGAAGTTTCTATGGAGTTTTTTGAGCTTAGCAAGTCATTACGATAGGTAAAAAGTCTAAATCCATTTTGCCTTGAGCTAACAAGAATTATTCTTACAAATTAAAAATATTACCGGAGTGCTATGCTCAGTTGCAGTAACATAGCTCTGTGATTGGCAAAAGTGATGGAGGACTGGAATACCTCAGTAAATGTCATTCAGATTCAGGAGTAAGGACCAGAAATGTCTCTAAAACCTCTCTGGGATCAGCAATAGCATCATTTAGACTGACAGATAAGAGATTTACTTATTATGAGTGAAAATATCAAAATTATCAGTAATGCTGAGAATTCATCTTGACTGCGGAGAGCACCTAGTGTCAATGAACTGACGACCAATATTACAACCTCATGCAGATCGTCAACAACTACTCTTAAGTTATTGGTTGGAGAGCTGACAAACTTCTTGACTTTGGTAGAAGTAAACATGCCCATATGAAAACTTTTCTAACTATAATATTAGTAAGATTATGATGACCTGAGGCCTGCTTAAGAGAGCTGATTACATAATGATATCCCAACAAGAATATTTCCTCTAGCCTCTAGGGATGTAAGAAGGGAGAGAAGGGTGAAGAAAGAGTTTATAATTAAAACTGCAGAAGTCCCTCCTCCCTTATTTTTCTCTATAAAAAGGGCGTTTTCAAAACTGAAAAATTGGTATTTCACTTGTTACAACAGATGTTGGATGGACGTCCTTTAATCACTGAGCAAGGCAACACTGAGATGACTAGGAAAACTAATTATGAGGCTATATTAACCTTTAAAGTTAAAGGAAGCCTTTTTCCTACAACCTCATTAGCAATCTCAAGGCAGCTGTGGTTGGGGGTGGAATTCTATTCAAGGACTATCAATTTCCCTAGACAGGCCGGTAATTATTATATTCAAATACAAACTGACAAAAGAGTTGTGATAGATAGTTCCTTCCTTGGATAAAATTGTTTGGATCATTCCTCGAATCCATCTCCATCTTCACAGTTTGAGCAAATCTGGGGTTGAGAATTGCTAAGAGGGGATCTCTAAAGTTTCAGGAGAATAACGCTAATCTAGGAGGGGAGGATAGGCACTGAAAGCTCTCTACTCTCCCAGTCATCCTTTTCCCCTCTATATTAAAGCCATAAATCTTTCAAATCTTGGGAATGGCAGGCCCCACAAAGCTGTGCATTCAGTCATTGTTTCATGAGAATATAGGGCAAGATCACTATTTCAAAGTCTTGGAAAATGCTAGGGCACTTTATACCCTTACTTTGAGACGATGACTGTCCATACTGCTTTGACGAATGATGACGGGCATATGAAGTGTGAACATGTGAAGGTATGATGAGCAAGAACTGAATGCCTTGGTAGATCCTTCCTAAGAATCTTAATGTCTAATTAGCATGGAAGTTTCTCAGATCTAGTTAGCAAGGGAGTCTTTTGATGAACAAAAGTCCCCTTCTGACTAAAGGAGCATATTGAACTAGTTAGAAAGGCAGTCTCTCTGATAAAGAAGAGACCCCATCTTCTGAATAAAGGGGTTTATTGGGCTAAAATATTAAAACAAATAAAGAATGCAAAGGTATTCGGTGAAATCACAGACGGGCAAGTTGAAAGAGATCTAAGATTGGGAATACATTTATCAATCATAGAGAGAGATTGCACTTGTAACAATAAAGACATATATAGTACTATAAATTCCTGGCATATTTCACTATATTCTAATATAATTCATTAAAAGGGGCAAAAACCAAAAACACAGCTCTTCTTCTTCTTCTTCTATTTGCGTTCCCATTTTCATATGGGGTCGCATCTCTTCACTAGTCGTCTCCACTGGTTCCGGTCCATCACTTGCTCCTCCTCCAGCTGTCTCTCTCTGAGATCCTCCTTCAGTCGGTCCTTCCACCGTAGTTTAGGTCTTCCTCGTCTACGTCTGCCCTCCACGTCCATCTCCATCACTCTCACACCCACGTAGTCTTCATCTCTCCTCTTCACATGATCGAACCACTGTAATCTCCTCTCCTGCGCTTTCGCCGACGCCTCCACCACCTTCACTGTACCTCTGATCTGGTCATTTCGTATCCTGTCCTCCCTCGTCACCCCACACATCCACCTCAGCATTCTCATTTCTGCGACATCTATCTTCCTTTCTTGAACCTTTTTCACCGGCCACGTCTCCGCACCGTACAGCAACGCTGGTCTCACAACTGACTTGTACACTTTTCCTTTCACTCTAGCACTGATTTTCTTGTCACATAGCACCCCTGATGTTCTCTTCCAGCTGTTCCACGCTACCTGGATCCTATGATCAATCTCTCTCTCTAGGTCTCCATCCTTCGTTACGTAGGAGCCGAGGTATTTGAAGGCGTCCGCCTTTGGGAGCTTGTGGTCTTGCATGAACAGGTCGCCTCCTTGTGTCACATTGCACTCCAGGTACTCCGTTTTCTGTCTGCTCACCTTCAGTCCGTAATCCTCCAGCAAACCCCTCCATAGCTCCAACCTCTCTTGCAATTCTTCACGGCTCTCGGAGACCAAAACAATATCGTCTGCAAAGAGCATGCTCCATGGTGCCTCCTTTGTCACTTCCTCCACCATCACATCCATGAGAAGGTTAAATAGATAGGGGCTAAGAGCTGATCCCTGATGGAGTCCAACTTTCACCTGAAAAGGCTCTGTAGTGCCAACTGTACTTCTTACTCTTGTTGTGGCTTCCCTGTATATGTCCTGAACTATCTTGACATACTTCTCCTTCACTCCCTTCGACCTCATACTCCTCCACACCTCGCTTCTCGGGACCCGATCATAAGCTTTTTCCAGGTCAATAAACGCCATGTACAGCCCTCTTTGCTTATCTCTATATTTTTCCATTGTCTGCCTCATTGCGAATACTGCATCCATTGTTCCTCGACCTTTCATAAAACCAAACTGCTCACTACAAACTTCTGTCTCCTCCCTCAGCCTTTTATCCAACACTCTTTCCAGCAGCTTCATAGTGTGAGATGTTAGCTTAATTCCTCTATAGTTGTTGCAATTCTGGATGTCTCCCTTTTCTTTGAAAATCGGTACCATTATACTATCTCTCCACTCGTTCGGGATAGTCTCTTCCTTCATCACCATGTTCAGGAACATTGTCAGCACCCGTATCCCTTCTTCGCCTAAACTCTTCCATACCTCTGCAGGAATCTGGTCTGGCCCTACTGACTTTCCATTTTTCATCTTCTTCAACGCTTCTCTGACTTCCGCCTCACTCACAGCGTCTACCTCTCCCTCCATTCCCACTCCTTCACCTCTTCGTATTCTTGGATTTTCCTGATTTAGAAGTTCTTCGTAGTAGTCCCTCCACCGCATTTTAATCATGTCGGGGTCAGTAAGCACTCTTCCGTTCTTATCCTTGATTTGCTTTATTGATGTTAGGTCCTTTGTCGATCTGTTCCTTTCTTTTGCTAACTTATAGATTCTCTTCTGTCCCTCCTTTGTTTCAAGGTTCTCATACATATCCTGCAGTGCTGCTGCACGCGCCTGTGCTACAGCCCTCTTCGCCTCCTTATTTGCATCTTTCAACATAGCTTTACGCTCCTCTCTTCTTTCCTTGTCGTAAGCTTTCTTCATCTCTTTCTTCTTTTCTATCTTCTCTTTGCAATTTGAGGACCACCACCAAGACTCTTTTCCGTTTCTCGGCTTCTTTCCAGATGACTTTCTGAGGACTTCCTCTGCCGTACTCCTGATCACTTCACTGTTCCTTTTCCACCACTGATCCACCTCCTCTGCCTCTTCTATCCTTTGTAGTGCTTTCCTCTTGAACTCCTGCCGCACCACCTCATCCTTGAGTTTCCACCACTTGATCCTAGGTTCTCCCCTCTCGACTCCGGTCCTTCGCGTCCTTACAACCAGCTTCGCCACAACTGGGCTGTGCTGCGCTCCCACACTCTCTCCTTGTAGTACTTTACAGTCTTCCACTTCTCGGATGTTTTCTCTTCGATACAGGAGGAAGTCAATTTGACTCTCTCTGGGACCACTCCTGTATGTCCGGTAGCTGTTTTTCATGAAGAACGTGTTCAGGATCGCCATGTCAAATGCTATGGCAAATTCCAGCACGCTCTCCCCCTCCTGGTTTTTCACTCCAGTACCTTGGCCTCCATGAACTCGTCTCACTCCATCGTTGTCATGTCCTATATGCCCGTTTAAGTCGCCGCCCACGACACACCTCTCCCCCGGCGGGACCTCCCTCTGTACTTCGTCCATTTCTTGCCAGAACGTTTCCTTCTCTGCGTCATCGCACCCAACTTGGGGGGCATATGCGCTGATCACGTTTATTGCTTCCTGACCATATACCAACTTGATCCTCAAAATCCTGCTGCTCTTCCTCACCACTTCCACCAGCTCCTCCTTGGTTTGGGGGTCTAGCACCACACCCACTCCATTTCATCCTCTCTCATCCGCTCCACTGTATATCAACTTGTAGCCTCCACCCAAATCTCGCGCTTTATTTCCTTTCCATCTTGTCTCTTGTACACACAGTATGTTAATCTTCCTTCTCTCCATCAAATCCGCAACTTCTCTTCCTCTACCGGTCATGCTACCGATGTTAAGAGTAGCAATCCTAAGGGTATGGACTCGCTTCTTTAGCCGCACCCGTCCATATTGATGCGGTAACCCTCGTCCAGTTTCAACAGAGGTCGGGCTCCTCTGTGCGTCGCGTGAGCGGGGTACGCCCTGGCCATCTTCGGTATTCTCTCGACTGCTATCCATGGGTTTTGGCAAAAGGGTTTTACAGCCGGATGCCCTTCCTGACGCCAACCCTCCCCATTTTTCCGGGCTTGGGACCGGCACTGGGCTGCTATTTCTAGCAACCCAACTCTAATAATACTAATATCAATGCGTTAACGCTGATGGATGGATTAAATGTCAGAGGCAGAAATATTGTAGCTGGCAATCGGGTTGAAGGCATACAATTCTACTTGGAATTTTGCTGATGAGAAAGCTCAGTTTCTGTCCCAGGCAAAACCATTTTTCTCCTACAGAGAAGCTGCTATGCTTCTGTCTAGAATGAGAGCTAATCATAAATAGTTTCTCTGCTCTTCTTCCATTTATGTAAATAATATTACAATTGAAATTCAATAATGTGTTTTAACTTTTGAATATTTCATATTTGACACAATACAACATGGCATTATGGGTATTTTTCAGACTATTCTGGAAACGAAACTTAATTTTGGTAGTTCATCTTAACTGAAGTTATACGTCTTTCATGAGCTACCATTATATTACCATCCAGTGAGATATTGGTATTGGGAGACGACTAAGCCAGACAGACATAAACAGAATGGCACTAAATCAATTATTGTAAAATTATTACAATTAGCCAATAAATGTAAGTCTATACAAAACAAAAACTTTAGTAATTTATGTAATATAATCATAAGGCAAAAAAGGTGGCCCTGTCTCTGAATGCACACTCACGTAAAGCGCACGGTAGCAAACCAATATTAAAAGATACGAGTAGCTAATGTGGGGATACTACTCGAATGGAGCTTACTTAAAATAATATTATATATATTTCAGCAACAGTCACCCTCACCTAAATGTCAACCCTAACCTAATCACAACTAGTGACTTAGATTTGATATACTTAGCATAGAAGTTACTAATTTTTCAGGGCACACTTCCTGACCAGTATACAACCTTACAATAGGTTCATTGTGCTGTTAAAGCTTTCAGCCAAGTATTGAACTATGGTGTACCATTTTATTTTCAGCCTATAACTGGATCGTGTTATCCCATTAAATATGTCCGCTTCAAACTATGCTATAGCATATCATTACTTTTTCAGCCTTAAACTAGGCTCTTGCATACCATTATAATGAACAGTCTAGTTATAGGCTCTAGAGTACCAGTAAATTTTTCCCTCTAGTACTAGGCTAAAGAGAATCATTACATATCTCAGCCTAGTTACATGTTCAAAGGTACCATTGCATTTTCCATTATAGTACTATTCTCAAGTGTATCATTACTTTTCTCAGCCTAGTTCCAGGCTATTAAGTACCAGGACATTTCCAGATCTAGTACTAGGCTACAGTACAATAGTTCCCAAAAGCTGAGGGAAAAAATAGTATTCATATATATTTACAACACTGAACTTCATTTTCAGAAATGGCTTTGTTAACACGTTACACTTTTTCTTCTGTATAAAAAAAAAACATAATCACAAGAACTACCTTAAATTTGGCTTTTCCCATATAGTTCTCTAATAACTATATTGTTAAAATGTCACTGTAAATACTCCTATACTTATTCGTCTTTAAACAATTCTTCTTCATGCCTTAATTCTTCAGTTCAAATCTTTAACGACAATTATTTCCTATCAGTATTTCTGTCTTCTCCTGGGCTTCCAGCAATGTTGGATTAAGCTTCAGTCAAAAGTCTAATGGCAAAGGAGGAAGTTAAATGGCTATATATTAATTCAACTGATTTGCAAAAAGGAAACCATCTGATACCAACCTGAAGAGTCTTTCCAAGACCCATCGAATGAGCCAAAATGCATCCAAATCCATTGGAAGTTTTGAACTGCTCCAGAGATTCCACAATATTATCATACAGAAATCGAATTCCTCCAATCTTGCAAGGGGGGAAGAAAAGTTTTATGGTCATAGTCATATATTTTGTGTGTACTATATATATATATATATATATATATATATATATATATATATATATATATATATATATATATATATATATATATATATATATATATATATATATATATATATATATATATATATATATATATATATATATATATATATATATATATATATATATATATATATATATATATATATATATATATATATATATATATATATATATATATATATATATATATATATATATATATATATATATATATATATATATATATATATATATATATATATATATATATATATATATATATATATATATATATATATATATATATATATATATATATATATATATATATATATATATATATATATATATATATATATATATATATATATATATATATATCCTGTAAATATATATATATATATATATATATATATATATATATATATATATATATATATATATATATATATATATATATATATATATATATATATATATATATATATATATATATATATATATATATATATATATATATATATATATATATATATATATATATATATATATATATATATATATATATATATATATATATATATATATATCCTGTAAATATATATATATATATATATATATATATATATATATATATATATATA
>JAXCGZ010018880.1:47500-52500 GCA_037179515.1 Halocaridina rubra
CTGAGGTGCCAGAAATATATCTTCTTCCCCTTCAGGATGCCCAACATTCACCAAAACCCGCCCTTGGGCATCAGGAATGTTAAATGCATCATTGATGTGCGCTCCAGAGCTGGCTGTATCTTCAATGTCCGCTTCATCGTCTTCTGAATGATCAGAGAGAATGACAACATCTGAATCAGACCCAGATTTCTCACCTTCCTCATCTTCCCTTTCAGGTAATTTTTCCTCTTCAGATTTCATCTCCATCTCCTCTATCTCTTCTTTAATTGTCACTTTTTCTTCTTTTACATCTTCATTTTCATCTTCCTCCTCCTCCTCTTCTTCTTCTTCTTCTTCTTCTTCTATTTCTTGTTCTTTCTCTTCCATGATCTCTTCCTCTTCCAGCTCTTCAACTATTGGTTTAGCTTCTTCACTGCTAATTAGCTCTTTCAAGTTACTTTCCTCAGAAGCAAACATTTCTGGAGAAAAAATACAAACATTTAGGCATGAATTACACCAGTTAAGTGGGAAAATAATGCCCTGTACATACACTTAACATTCACAGTAATAAAACTGGTTTTACCAACAGATCTACTCAACAGAAATTTTATGGATAGAAATGAAAGGCAGAATTTCAGTGAAGTTCTTTGCAACACATAATGTTGGAAGTGATGATGAAGATTGTGTATTTTGCTCTCCTATTAGCTCTGTCATCAGTCCCTGTGATATCCATCCCTGAAAATTTGGAAGTTAAAGCTAGATACACAGCAAAGATGCAAGGATGGTCATAACTGTTTTAACTACCAAATTTTACTGTTTATTTGTGGTTGTTAACTTAGTCTACTCTCCTTCCCCTATCTCTTATATGTATCAATGGAAGAGAGGAGGATGGACAGAGAGTATTACTTTTGATGGCAGATGTTATATTAAATCAAGAATAATATAAAATGCTCAGAACCGGGGGGAAAAGATGGGCTTTTCTCCTGCTCTATGACTCCGAGATGAAAAGTCAATAATAAGAAATGTTTTCTGTTGGGCCATAAAAGATTCTGCTACTGAATTGTGAAGAGCAAATACACATATAATTCTGGTTATGAAATCCAGTTGGGTCCATTTTTAATAATAAATTACCTAATTATAGGCTATTGTAGAGTATTTTTCTGCTGCTGGATATATCTAAACTGTTGACTGTATCCAACAGTTTAAGGACTTCTGCTTCATTCTTTAGACTAGCCATTCAAATAAATACTGCTTGTCAAGTGAACCATGCGAAGTGTGCATCTTCATCCAGTGCAAGAGCATTTAATATAAAGAGTTCTGGAGACATAATTTGCGGTAGACAGTCAGATTGCTGTTATGATAAAAGCATTCATAATATACTCATATAGTCCCTTTGGTTATTAAAGGAGATTCCTAAAGAATGTTAAAAGCTGGATAGGGAGCAGATGGATTCCTGCTCTCTCCTTTTTAGGCCACCAAATATCAAAACACTTGAAATGAAAAAAGTATTCACTAGGACTTCACAAGCTTATGATAGTGATAAGTAAATCTCACATATATTGAGTAAAACTTATTTTCTGAATGTTGATGAAGAGTGATTTTGGTAATAATTCATATTATGTACATTATCCTGTTTCTATTTCTGTTGGAACAAAGTCTTCAATATCTCATGTCAGAAAGGAATATATAGCCTCCAAACTACGATAAAGGTCAACAAAGGGGTTACCATTCCCATAACTCTTCTCCAGTTGAGTCGTTTCACAGAGATTATCTATTTAATGGTTATGGCAGTTACGCTTTTATAATCAAAGGAAGATGTAATCTTGAATTCTCCTTGCATATTCAACTTTAGACAGGGGATGTAAAGGAGGTGAGTGTTCCAACCTTTGCTAAAGGCAAATACATATTTTAAGAAGAATATCTCAAGGTTTAATTCGGAGAGAAATATTTCCTCCTTATCTCGAGCAATATATACTGACATGGAGAAGTGGAGGGGTTATAAAAATGGAGGTGACCATTACCAAAACCCATTCTCCCCTCCCAGTTTAAAAGCAGATTATGTATACATTTAAGAGGCTGAGGTAATGCATTGCTCTAAAAATGAAGTACTTCTTACTTCCCAACTCAAATATGACCAGACGTGTTTAAGGAGAGGGAAACCAGACATACTACAAGATGCGCTTGTCAATTGCTATACCAAAACGCCTATAAGAGACCTAAGCAGAAAATTTCATATGACTCTGAATTCTGTAATCCTTTACTAGCAGTCCTCACTTACGAGAAGTCACTGAGGAGATACTATATGTAACACCTCAAACAGTTTGTAGACTTCACTAAGGTCGCTATAGGCTCTGATATACATCTTTAATAAAGCTCCTCTGAACCAGATATATAATTTTCAAATAACCCTGGAAGGCTGATCTGAAAGCCATGCTCAATGAAAGGAAATAATTTAAATAATTCCACTGTTACAATTTCGTATCGATACAATTAAAGAATTCGTTCATAGATGAGATTTCTATGACTCACATAAGTAAGGAGTAAGGAGCAGGACAGTGGTGTTCTGATTTATAACCACAAGTATATCATTGTCAAGTAATGCTCATATATTCAGCTTCATTCAGACAAGAACTACTTATGCAATGGGCGAAATCACTCTCGTAAGGGGGTGGCCGAGTCAAAGCACATACCTTCATCAAAAGCTAATATTCCTAAATCACTCCTTTTAGCTCCTAAGGGATAAAGGACTGTCATAATTCCCTCCACCACCCTGCTTGGGTCATTCACAGAGTAAGCACATGATGGTTTGCTGTGGGGCCGAAAAGACGCACCCATACTTAAGTATATTAAGAGACGGGACAGCAAAATCTCCCCCCAAAAATACTTAAGTGTTACCTTAGTGCAAATCTTCCCTAGTAAAATGACTCTTCCTCTCAGCTCATTAAAGCATTGAGAATGGTTTTAAGACACTCAATTAAAAACAAAACCACTTACCTACAAACTCTCTACACACCAAACATCATTGAAAGAAGTACATGCCAGGATTTCATTCAAGGCTGCCTGCTGCCAGTCACTCACATTTGTAGAAGTTATTTTTGTGCAATGTTAAATGGCTTGAATTTTATTTTGAATATGTTTAGATATTTCACAGCAGCTCTGTGAAGTAGCTATCAGATTATTTTCTATAATGATTCCTAAAACTATACTTACCTAAAAGAGCTCTAAAATATGCCCACAAAATATTTTAAGATAACATGCTTCCAAGTTGGAGGATATACAAAAACAAATTTCAAGAAAAGAAGCCATCAATAATAAGTGTGAGTATTTACCTTGTTCTTCAACTGCTTTATTACTAGAAGCCTCTTCTGACGAGAGGACAACAATATCCGAGTCATCTGAGGATGCAGTAGGTCCAACCTGGACCTCACCACCAGCTTCTAAATTGGCACTTACTTCTGCCACTAGTCGCTCAACCTTAATAGGAAAAAAAGCACAAACTTGCATGAATAAAATATTAACACTCCACTACGTCATTGATTTTACTTATAAAATAAAGATTAGCAGTAAATTCTACAAAATA
This sequence comes from Halocaridina rubra, assembly GCA_037179515.1. Classification (NCBI taxonomy): domain Eukaryota; kingdom Metazoa; phylum Arthropoda; class Malacostraca; order Decapoda; family Atyidae; genus Halocaridina; species Halocaridina rubra. Next base: position 51,060 of record JAXCGZ010018880.1, read on the forward strand.
CAGTTATGTACTTACAACTGGAAATAGCACTCTACAAATAAAATATACTATCATAATGGTAAAAATGGTCTGTAGAACCATGATACAAAGTAAAATGCATATATATCTTGATACGCAGTGACATTACTTCACTCAACTTGCTCTTACTTAAAATCTGTTGTATTATGTATACAGTGTTACCCCGGTTATTCGCGCTTCTTGGTTCGCGTTCTCACTCTATCGCGGTTTTTTTTTTGGATAAATTATTATTTTATTTTATGGGTATACGCAAAAATATTAAAATATTGAAAAAAAAAAATTTCCGTATTTTCATTTTTTTTATTGAAATTTACGTTGCGTGCTGTTATTTCTAATGTAAAGGGTGTTTTTTTAACAGTGCAGGGAGGGTTTATACAGTTCGTAAACGAAAAAATAATTGCAAATGAGTATGTGTGTCACGTCATCATCACCTCATTCATCGTAATTTTATCTATCACTTTCATAAAAATTTACGTTGCTTGCTGTTATTTATAATGTAAAGGGTGTTTTTTTTAACAGTGCAGGGAGGATTTACACAGTACGTAAACGAAAAAATAATTGTAAATGAGTATGTATGTCACGTCATTATCACCTCATTCACCGAAATTTTATCTATCACTTTCATAAAAATTTACGTTGCTTGCTGTTATTTATAATGTAAAGGGTGTTTTTTTAACAGTGCAGGGAGGGTTTATACAGTTCGTAAACGAAAAAATAATTGTAAATGAGTATGTATGTCACGTCATTATCACCTCATTTACCGTAATTTTATCTATCACTTTCATAAAAATTTACGTTGCTTGCTGTTATTTATAATGTAAAGGGTGTTTTTTTAACAGTGCAGGGAGGGTTTATACAGTACGTAAACGAAAAAATAATTGTAAATGAGTATGTATATCACGTCATTATCACCTCACTCACCGTAATTTTATCAATCACTTTCATAAAAATTTACGTTGCTTGCTGTTATTTATAATGTAAAGGGTGTTTTTTCAACAGTGCAGGGAGGGTTTATACAGTACTTAAACGAAAAAATAATTGTAAATGAGTATGTATCTCACGTCATCATCACCTCATTCACCGTAATTTTATCTGTCACTTTCATAAAAATTTACGTTGCTTGCTGTTATTTATAATGTAAAGGGTGTTTTTTTAACAGTGCAGGGAGGGTTTATACAGTACGTAAATGAAAAAATAATTGCAAATGATTATGTATATCACGTCATTATCACCTCATTCACCGTAATTTTATCTATCACTTTCATAAAAATTTACGTTGCTTGCTGTTATTTGTAATGTAAAGGGTGTTTTTTTTTAACAGTGCAGGGAGGGTTTATACAGTACGTAAACGAAAAAATTATTGTAAATGAGTATGTATGTCACGTCATTATCACCTCATTCACCGTAATTTTATCTATCACTT
>JAXCGZ010018880.1:60000-140000 GCA_037179515.1 Halocaridina rubra
GGTAGAGACAAGATTGGGATGTAAGACTTCAGTGCTTGTGTGTGTATGGGTCTTGGTAGTGAGAGAAAAGAGAGGGAGAGAGAAGAATTTCGAAATGATTAGAAAAAGTTTTTGCAGAACTTTGGAATGAATGTGAAGGTGGTGTTAATAAAGAGATTTTAAAGCTAGAATGGGCAATGAGCAAGCAGATGGAGAAATTTGGAAGTATGGTTTGCCTCAATGAAAAGACAGTGGAAAAAAAATTATAATCATGATTGCTAATACTGTGTCAAAAGAAGAATATGCAGCTAAGTATACATGGGCCAGAGAAGATGGTGATAAAGAAGCTGGTAGAGTATTACAGGATTATGTGATAGTGAACAAGAGAGTGAGCGGAAGAGTAGTGGATGTGAATGTACTGAGAGAAGCTACCTGTGGAGTATTTGACTATTATTTGTGGAAGGACAAGCGAGAGTGGAGGAAGGAAAGAAGGGAGGAAGAGATGAGCTGAAAATAAGTAAAATGAATGAGAAAGAGAATGCATCAGGTAATTCTCATGAATGCATGGAATGTAGTGAATGAGAAAGTGAAGGAGAGAATACAAAAACAATGGAAGTATTTTAAGGAGGAAGTTTAGAAGTGATCTAAGATGGTGGGGGTATAAGATGAATAGGCGAAGGCAGAAGGAAGGGTAGTGAATGGTGGAAAGAAGAGGAGAGTAATTTGGACAGAGAATCTTCGAGAGCTTATGTCCATACTCAAGCCTATATGATTATTACTACAATGTTAGTAACCAAAGAAACTATATATTTGTTTTTGTTATTCACAACATTAAAATTTTTCCAAAGTTTCCCATTATTTTTCCTAAGAATGAGTTTGCTTCATGTTGAGACACTGTTGACTCAAAAGTGCTCAAGAGATGATTTTCATTCTTGTTGAACAAAGTCCTGAGAGTAATTAATTATTACTACAGCTTTTATATATCATCTATTGATGCCAATCAATGACGAACCTGGAAAACACATGCTATATCATAAACATATATATTAATGTTTATGGCAACAAGAGATACAGAGCTATAACATTAAGTACTGCAACAAGCTGCTGGGTAGTAAATAATACTTTGTTGTTAAAAGGCAATCTGAGGCAATACCTCATCCATGAAATAGGGGCACTTCATAAATTTTTGCATCAGTCTGTAACAATAAAATGAGTACTGCAGAGAAAAAAAATCTTCACTTACTTCCTGTTGTTCTAGGTATTCTCTGAGAGCCAGTCTCTTCTCTTGCAATCTTTGTAATCGCAGTTGTTCTGCCTTCTGTGCATTAAGAGTATCATCTTCGAGTTTGTCGTCACTTATGATATCTCTTATATTACGACGCAAGTTTTTCACTTTGGGTTTGGCACTTAAGCCAGTTGTAGCACCACTCCGCATTTTTATTTTACGTTTGTTAGTCTCTTCATCATCATTAGAGTCATCATCATCACCCGAAGATTTACTGTCATCTCTCTTTTTTCTAGATTCTTTTTCCTTCTCAGCATCACTCTTTCTCTTTATTTTTGGGGCTGGAGCTGACATATCTCCAGTTCCTCCACTCGTGTGTCGTCTTTTGGCTTTCAATCTTTTGACTCTATTTTCATCATCTTCGTCATCATCACTCATCCCCTTGTTGTGAGTTTCCCCTCCCTCCTTATTTTCATGCTTTTTACCTTTCTCAGCATTATTGTCACTGTCTTCATTTCTAACAAAGCAAGTTTCCTCACTATTTTCATTTCTGGCACTAAGGTCTGATTTCCTTATTTCCCCTTGCTCTATTGCATTCGCTTCAGATCCACTACCCACACTGTTACGTCCCGCATTCTCTGCATTATCCTTTTCACTGTCTTCTGGGAATTCAAATTTTACAGACTTCCCTTCAGAATTTTCCAAGGACAAAGTTCTTTCATTAACATTATTATTATAAGCACCATGACTACTTTCCTCCTCTGCTTCTTCTACCTCACTGGTTTTCATATCCATAAGTTCAGCATTATTTTCCATAATATTACCATCATCACATGACAAGCCTCCTCCACTGTTATCACTGGCTTTCTCATCATTATTACCTGAATATTCATTCACAGGGGTGTCATCTAAACTTAAAGGGTCTTTTTCCTCTGCGTCCTCCAGTTCATTAACATCAACATTTTCCCCTTTTTCAGTTTCAACCAAGAAGCTTGGTTGATCCCAAGACTCTTGACCACGGAAAAGGTCTTGATTATCATGTTCATGCGTACCGTAAGATTTAATGGTATCTCCCAATGGCACAACCCCACTTTCCTGATCCAGCACCAAGGGGTCTCCTAGAGCTTCTGAACAAGACTGCCCTCGCACACCTTCCTCCGACCATTCGACATTTTCTTCTTCACTTTCTTTCACTTGTTCCATTTTTGTACTGAGAATTGGTGTCTGAAAACATCAGAAAAAAAAGGGATGTTAATAAACAGGTACTTAAGATGAATAATTTCATATTTCTCAGCAGGTACTTAAGATGATTAATTTCATTTCTCAAAAGATAAAAACAAACTTATAATCCATAAAATACAAAGCAATAAAAAATTAAAAATCTGTCCCTATTGATAATACTATGATAAACTACAAAGGAAATTCAACTATGCTATTATCAACTACCAGCATAAGAACACAAAATAATCATTTTATGGTGCTGACAATGCAGGAAGACTGAACATTACTCTACATACTATACATATTGTGCAAAAGGCATAAATTCAAGAGAAAAAACTCTTAAGCAAGTCTTAAAAAAAAAGACAAAAATATGATTAATAGCTAGGTTTCCTACTGAAATACAAAATGTACTTGACACTCATCAATGATGGGTATTTCTCAAGACATACTTAAAGAGGAAGAATGCAATCACTTTACAAAAGAGTAATACTATTAAAATTTTGCTAATGAGCAATTCTCAGCATGTGACTATAACATTCCATGCACAGGCACAATCTTTGCCAACCAAAAGCTTAATAGGTGTAGTGCCTTAGACACAATTGTTATTATAAGTATTCTGAACATTAATCCATATGTAGGAGAGCAATATTCCATGCAAGGGCATAAAATATCACAGAGCAAAATTCACATAAGTTACTAACGGGTATTCAGGGAGTCTTCGGTTTCACTGTCCCCAAGTTACGATGTTTCGTCATTATGACACAGCCCCATTAATTATTAATAAACTATTAATAAATCCAATTTTTTACCTACTTGTTTTGTGTAGTAAATACAAACTTTGTGCACTGAACAGTTTGTGAGTGTGGCGGATGAATACACACCTAGCAGCACTTCTGTCTACGTATATATCAAGTTAATGGTTTTATTTATTTATTTGTTTATGTAGGCTACTTGGTTATTTGAAGGAATTAGATTGAATTTATTTACAAAATTACCAAACAAACGGCTGTAAATATGAGCTTCATACGGAACAATTTGTTGAGAGTGGCAGACAAATATATTGTCACAAAGCATTGTTGAATACGTATACTGTATATCAAGTTACTGATTTTATTTATTTGTTTATGTATTTAGTTATTCAGAGGAATTAGATTTAATATAATTACAAAATTACCATATACATAGCCATAAATGCGATCTTCACGCGAAACACTTTGTTGTGCATGGCTTAAGAATAATATGTTGTCACACAGCATTAGACTGAAAAGAAGAAGCGTCGACCAGTTCACTCTCGTACGCCATACTGTCCTCGCGTTCATTAGTTATTTAGTTCGTTTTGCTCGTTACTGACTTGTACTATGCCTCCCATGCGCACTGGTGATTCTTCTGATGGCAGTGCCTCAAAGAAAAAAGACACAATCATGGAAGGTAAAGTAGAAATAGTAAAACACTCAGAAAAGGGAGGAACTGCTACAAACATTGGCCGCTCACTGGGGTTAAGCTGTTCAACTGTGGCTACGATCATTAAGGATAAAGAGCGCACCCTTACAAATGAGAAAAGTTCTCCTCCTATGAAGTCTACTGTGATTACTAGAGAGCATAGTGGCATAAGATTGAGATGGAAAGGTTATCAGTACTTTGGATGGATGACCAGCATCAACGATGTATCCCAGTTAGCCTCTTGTTAATTCAGGATGAAGCGAAAAGATTGATTAATGCCATGAAAAGGGAAATGGGGGAAAAAAGTGAGAGCAAAAAATTTATGCATAGGGGTTGGTTTATGCATTTTAAGACTTGGCTAATTTGCATAACCTTAGGGTGCACGGTGAAGCTGCTAGGGAGTGATGAGAAGGCAGCAAGAGATTTCCCAGTGCGCTAGCTCTAGTTCAATGTTACCAAAACTAAAAAATAATAAATCTGCAACTTCAGCTTTTGTCCGTTATTTCTGAGATCCAATATATCAGGGTCCATTAAATTGCAGGTTGAGTGCATTATTGTAACACCATGTGTAATCTAAGCAGCAATTATTGAGTCTTAATTTCCTTACGCTTGAAAATCCCGTTATCTAAATTTCCAGCCCATTTTAACGAAGGATGACAGTTCTCCATTGGTTTCTAATACATATGTGTTTCGTGTATTTTTAGATACATCCCCAAATCAAAGGTAATAGTTACTTCACAGTAAAACAGTACATATGGTCATCATAAGCCTTTTCTGCAACAGTTTACAGTAACTATTGTACTAAAATTTGACAGCCTATGTAAAGCAGACAAGAATGAGATAAACATAGACTTACTTTGTGTCTCAGGAAATAACATATTTTTCTTAATGCACTTATACATGCAAAGACCACTATATCTCTAAATAAATCCGTTACCCATGGATTTTGCTTCAGCATGCATGCCTTTAAATAATAATAAAAAAATATGAATGCCAAATAAAAAACAAGCAATCAGTGAAAATAGCTGATATCTATAAATAGGCAAAATAGCCAATTTGGCTTCTTAACAATGATTATCTGCTGATTAATCAGTGTATCTCTAGTTATGAACTGCCGACATATCAACAAACCATACTATCTAAAAAATATATAAAACCTAACCAAACTGCACTCGATAGTTTAAATTATAAACAATATAAGTAACCTTATTGTTATACATTGACACCTGTAACATAAAAGTAATATCAAGTACAACCCTAAACTACCATAAAAAAAAGACAGACCTCATTTCTCTTAAGCTTTCCTGCAAAAAAAAAAAAAAAAAATATATATATATATATATATATATATATATATATATATATATATATATATATATATATATATATATATATATATATATATATATATATATCCCAAATATAAATTTTTCTCACTATTTTGCTTTGTCAATACACTTTCCTTCATTCACTATTATCGACAATCTTCACAACAACACAGTAGGCAGTCACCGTAGCTCAGGGGAGACATGTAGGGAAATATTGTTGAGAAAAAAAAGTCTAAAAGACCTTCAAGAATGCAAAGAAGTGTTCATTAGACGATACAGAACACAGGAAGAGATGGGAAAGATCAAAAACTTGTTGCAAGAGGCAAGAAGGTTAAATGATGAAAGAAATGAAGAAGAGAAGAAAAATTTTCGTTACGGAATACTTCCAGACAAAGGGGAGATAAAGAAGATAATGACAGAAGATCAGGGGATGGGGCCTCATTAAGATTGTTATACACAAATGCTGATGGATTAGCTGGTAAGGCAGTAGAATTAAAAGATAGGATTCACAACAGTATTTTTTTTTTTTTTTTTGAACTTTATTTCCATTTCATTACAATGGTAAGGCAGATATAGTAGCAATTACAGAGACTAAGTTGAGTGAGGACATAAACAGTGTCACAGTTTTTCCTAAGGGCTTCAGAATACTAAGGGTCGAAAGATCTGAGAGGACTGGTGGAGGGATAGCACTGCTCATAAGTGAGAGGATTCAAGTTGAAGAGATAAACTTGGCTATAGAAAGTGAGTTCAGGGAATTTCTTGTTGCTCGCATAAATACTGGGTCAGAGAGCATTATAATAACTGTTGTATACAACCCACCAAGGAACCAAAATAGGCTTGAAATTTATGAGGAAAGTCATATAGGTACGATTGAAGTCATAAACTCAGTTGTTAACATGGCGCGGGAGAAAAAATGTAGGATTTTGATTATGGGAGACTTTAATCATAAAGAGATAGATTGGATAAATCTTGACCCACACAGTGGTGAGGACTCCTTTGGGGCAAGATTCCTAGATTGCGTACAAGGGAATTTCCTACACCAACATGTAATGGAACCAACAAGAGCCAGGGGTGGGGATGAGCCATCACTACTTGATCTGGTGTTCACAGATAATGTGTTGGATATTGAAAATATTGAGTATGAACCACCAATTGGAAAGAGTGACCACTGTGTGTTGTTGATGGAGTATATCATTGAAGACATTCTTCCTGAGAGTAGAGGCACTGAGGACATGAGGAGGAACTATCAGAAAGGAGATTACATCAAAATGAATGAGCTTTTTGCAGTTATTGACTGGAGAACCTTATTTTACAACAAATCTGTACAAGAAATGTATGACATCTTTTGTGAGAAATATGGGAAGATTGTAGATTGCTGCATACCTGTCACCAAAGTAGGTGTAATTCATGCCAGAGAGAAATGGTTCAATAATGGGTGTAAAAGAGCTAAGGAGTGGAGAGACAAATGCTGGAAAAGGTATAGGAGGAGAAAAAACATAAATGCCTGGCAAACCTACAAAAGAGCAAGAAATGACTACCTAAGTAAAAGGAGAGAGGCAGAGAAAGATTATGAGAGGGACATCACCAGGAAGGCGAAAGAAAATCCCAAGCTTTTCCACAGCTTTATCAGAGGAAAACTGAAGGTAAAAGAACAGGTTTTAAGGCTAAAGAGAGCGGATGGAAGCATCACTGAGACGGACGAAGAGATCTGCAAAGAATTGAACAAGGAGTTTCAGTCAGTATTTACAGTAGAAAATACCCCACCCCCTCAGATTGCAGTGATAGAAGCTCAAGGGCCGGTATTAGAGAACATCAACCTTACAGCCACAGAGGTATGCAAAGCGCTGATGGATTTAGATGTTCATAAAGCTACAGGTCCTGATGACATATCCCCTCATGTGCTTAAAAAATGCGCAAACACAATATCAGTGGCACTAAGTATCATATTTAAGGAGTCATTGGAGTCGGGGGAGATTCCAAGATGCTGGAAACAAGCAAATGTGATACCTATCTTCAAAAAGGGAAGGAGGGATACGGCTCTGAACTATAGACCAGTTTCCTTGACCAGCATAGTTTGCAAAGTTATGGAGAAACTACTAAGGAAACATATCTCTCTTCACTTGGAATCCTTCAACTTTTTGTCAGTGAGGCAACATGGCTTCAGAGAAGGAAGATCAACAGTAACAAACTTATTAGAATTTTATGATGAGGTAAGCCAAATCTTACAGGAAAGAGAGGGCTGGGCAGATTGCATATTCCTAGACTTCCAGAAAGCGTTTGACACTGTTCCACATGGGAGACTTATTAGGAAGCTGCAATCAATGGCTAGAATAGGTGGAAATGTCTTGGAATGGATAAAAACTTACTTAGAAGGAAGGGAACAGAGGGTTAGAGTAAGACACTCAGTGTCTGAATGGAGAAGAGTTAGTAGTGGAGTTCCACAGGGTTCAGTTTTAGGGCCACTTTTGTTCCTTGTATATGTAAATGACCTACCAGAGTCTGTAAATTCATTCATGAATATGTTTGCAGATGATGCAAAGATTGTGAAGAAAGTAAAAAACGAGAACAATGGTAGAGAACTTCAGGAGGATCTAAATAATCTGCATGAGTGGTCAGAAAAGTGGCTAATGAAATTCAATACCTCAAAATGTAAGGTAATGAGAATGGGTACAAGTGCAAGAAGGCCCAAGCTTGACTACTCGGTGGCTGGAGTACAACTTCAGGAGACAGAAAATGAGAGAGATCTAGGAGTAAACATATTGGGAGATTTGTCTCCAGAAATACATATAAATGGCGTAGTAAGGGCAGCATATGCATTCTTATCAAATGTAAGGGTAGCCTTCAGGCACATGGACAAGGAAATGTTCAGAAATATTTATGTAACCTATGTGAGGCCAAAACTCGAATATGCAGCCCCCTTTTGGAATCCGCACTTGAAAAAGCACATAGCTAAGCTTGAAAAAGTTCAAAGACATGCCACAAAACTGGTGCCAGAAATACGCAATCTCGGTTATGATGAGAGGCTGAGGGAATTAGACTTGCCATCACTCGAAGCTAGAAGAGTAAGGGGGGATATGGTGACAGTCTTTAAATTCCTTCATGGTTATGATAGAGTGGATAGGGATCGATATTTCGATATGGCTGGCTCTAGAACTAGAGGTCATAGTTTGAAGCTTCGGAAGAAAACTTGTTTGCAGGATGTAAGGAAATACTTTTTCAGTGTAAGAGTAGTTGATAATTGGAATTCGCTAAGCGAGGAGGTAGTTAATGCTACCTCAATCCATAGTTTTAAGGACAGGTATGATAAGTATCACTAAGTCTAAAAATGGAACCGATCAGGAGACGGGAAGATACGAGCTTTGTGCTCTTTCCCGTAAACACAATTAGGTAATCACAATTAGGTAATCACTCAGTGGTAGAGTGTACGAGTTGAGAGGTGACAAACACGGATTCGACCCCACCAGGGGCGTTAGGAAGGGCATTCAGCCTTAATTCGTTAACTCTAATATTTATGTGTTCACTCCCATTTGAATATGAACTAATTGAGGCATATATAATGGTGCATACATTACTATTGCAATATGGAATATACATGGCACAAACCTTGCTTCAGGTAATGTAAGATGCTAAGTGGCACTACATCTGTAATTTAGAAAGAAGCACCTGGTTGACCAGAAAATGGAATGTGTTTGGAAAAGAAAGATTACGTCAGGTTATGTAGAGAGAAGTAAACTAAAGTTAAATCTTGATTTTAACCTATTCTTACTAGGTTCTGGTAGCTCATGAAATATTTTTTTAAGGGATTTCATTCTTCTTTTATTTCAGTTCAGCTGAACTTGAATACTTCTACCTCGTATTTTTAATAAATGCCTTGTATTTTTATTATCGCATCCATTACCAATTTCTTATACTAAGCTATGGCTCTGGATCAGAGGATATCAGAATATGAGAGAGAAATCAAACTTTTACAAATGTATAACACCAGCTATGCATATTGGTCATTTCAAGTAGTATACTGGTCATTTAATTACAATAACTCGATTAAAAAGCATTAATATTTGTCCTCTCAGTCCTATCCCGATCTATCCATCCATCTCTGACAGATCACTTCATTCCACTTGAGAGCATACGGCCTCTACAGCTTTCCAAACAGATGATAAAAGTGACACCTCTTTTGGAACATGAATAAATAATGAGTACGTGAATAAAAAAGTTGAATCTCAAAGGTACCGCACACAAAAAAAAAAATGATGTACCTTGCGGGACCTAAAAACGTTTATATAATCCATTGAAAGTTTCTTAAAATTGGCCAACACGAGCAGTCCTCGGATGCTTTGAGTCCCAATCTTAAGACCGAGAGGACTGTAATAGGACGAGAGAAGTCCTATTCCGTACCGGACTCACTCATGATAAAGCTACGCGAGTTAATGAAGTTAATAATGCCAGTGGAAAGATGAATCCGGTGGATTAAGTGAAAGATGTGTTTGGTGGTCAATGCCCTTCCTATTTCCAAGCCACTTAGCCCCGTTTCACCACCACTTAGGTCTTTCCATAGGAAGGCTAACTATAAAGAAGAGGTCAGCGTTCACTTTACCTTAAGTTATAAATGTCACCTCCATTGCAAAAGTCAACAATGAAGTATAGAAAAATGATTACGAGTAGTGGACCCAAAACATAAACAAACAAGCCATTATGAGAGACTGCAGCCAAAGCCGCTAGATGCCACCATCATCCTCCTCCTCCATAGCCAGACAAAAGTCGTTTTCTATGATGAAACGTTTTAAATCATTCCACACGCAACACCACCATAACACTCACAGATTCACTTCTATTTATTCAACCTAGATCATTCTTATTCATAGAATAGAATTCCTCGTTGATTTTACAATCTTTTATTATTGGTGATGTCATGAGCAAAGTGGGCAGAAGAAGAGGACGAAATAAGGCTTTTTGTTTGTTCGTAATCGCCATGACAACCGAGAGATTGCAGGAGATACTTTTCTCACACAGTGTCTCATTCTCACCTAAGCCCTCAACGCGTATAGTGTTTTCTTTCTTCTTTCTTTTTTTCTTTTTTTTACAATTAAAGAGGTGGGAAGAGTAAGATGACCTCCACTGGATTGTTGCAGCTTGAAGAACCTTGCAAAGTTGGGCCCGTAGAAAATGACAACGAGGAGGCCATCGATCACTTGGTAATATTGATGAAGTTGCAAATCTAGTTTGCTTGAAAATTAAGCGCTTCCAACATCTTAGCATATTAATACTTTAATCCGCTTTCCTATTAATTACAGTGTGCGTGTGTGTGTGTGTGTGTGTGTGTGTGTGTGTGTGTGTGTATATATATATATATATATATATATATATATATATATATATATATATATATATATATATATATATATATATATATATTCACCACGATCCATACATACCTCAACTACTCCTTTTAGCTCCTAAGGGATAAAGGGTTGCCACATTTCCCCCCCTTTCACCCTGCTTGGGTCATCCACATGGGTGGCACTCTAGGATATTCTACAATGAGCCTCGACAACTGCAGCTGGTTTAACCCCACTACTTCATCACATGACAACTCCCATTACACCCGTCTATCACAGTTTACTAAGCTAGCAGGTGCGAGAAATACCTTTGGCCCGTGTCACCTATATACAATCTTCTTCCACTCATTCCTATCTCTTACAAGCTCTCTTCCCTACTCCACTGACATCCCACATGCATTCAATGCCCATTTCACGCCATCCATCAATCTCATTCTAGGTCTTCATCTTGACCTAACTTCTGCACTTCACACTGTCTTTGCTATTCATTCATCACTTATCTTTTCAATGTGTCCAAACCAACTCAGTAATATCTGATCTACCCTATCCGACAGCATCCTTTCGACACCCGTTCTCTGCCTGATATCCTCATATCTTACTCTCTCTATTCTAGCTACACTAATCATACTTTTCAAACACATCGTCTCCAATACATTCAACTTGTTCCTGTCATCATCTCTTGCATTTCAGGTCTCTGCTCCATACAATGCTCTCGACACAAGTACACTTTCCTAGTTACTTCTCTTTGCATTAATTCTCAAAAACCTGTTTCTCATCGCACTTTTTAGATCCCCTACACATAAACTCACATCCTTCACTGTATGACTTACCTCCACACCCACTCGTTCACTCCTTAATATGTGCGATTCCAGATACACAATGCACTCAACTTCTTCAAGCAACTCCCCATTCATTCATACATTCAATCTGCCAACTTTAACTTCTTGCGTATCTCATGACTTTAATTTTTCAAATATTCACCTGCGAATTCCTTATTTAACACACCCTAACAAATCCGGTTATCAAATAATTTAGTTTATTCTCAGTATCAGCCACTGGTATGGCATCATCCACGAATCGTAATAGATTCAATTTCCACAACCTTCCACACTCACCCATTAGTTTCAAGGCTCTGCCTTATACTCTTTCATTTACTTCCTTTACCACTCCATCCATATACACATTAAACAACCATAGTGGCATTACACAACCTTGATGTACCCCTACACTCACCTCAAACTAAGCACTCATACCATTCCCGAATCTCACACATGCTCTACTATTCATTTAAAAACTCTTAAGTGCATTCATCAAACATCCACATATTCCCTGTCATGCACTTTCTTAAGTACATAAAAGCCCAAAAAGTGGCCCTACCATTCTCCAAGAACTTCTCACACACCTGTCTTACCACAAACACTTAATCCACACAACTTCTTCCTCTCCTGAGCCTATACTGTTCTCCTCTAGTCAATCTATCAGTACTTCTCCTAATTCTCTCGATTAACACTCTTACATATATTTTACCACCTACAATCAACAAACTAATTCCTCTGATGCTACTACACTCATAATATTTGTATCCTTTCCTTTTATAAAGTGGAACTGCATATATATATATATATATATATATATATATATATATATATATATATATATATATATATATATATATATATATATATATATATATATATATATATATATATATGGATTCGGTTTTACGTCACGAACTCCCTTTTCTACTAAGGGCTAGGGTGGTTGCCTTCTTAAGAAGGACTTGCTTTGGCAGATGTAATCGTTACCCAGAGTGTATGCCCTTACTAACCTCAGTCCGTGACGGGGCGCGAACCCTCGACCTGCCACCTCAGAGTCGCAGACGCTACCATTTTGCCACTGAGACTATATATATATATATATATATATATATATATATATATATATATATATATATATATATATATATATTTTTTTTATATATATATATATATATATATATATATATATATATATATATATATATATTTCTATTTATTTTTTCCATAAGTATGACACCTGGAAAGGCAAGTATATTACTCTCATCAGTAAAGGCCCGGGGACGAAGAAAGCATTAAAACGAAGAAAAAGTAAAAGTTTAAGGATAAGCCAGAGATGATAGGAAAAGGTCAGGCTGATAGATCAGTTGAAGTACTGAGGACCTAGAGATATGCAGGAATAGGCCCTGAGATGACGATATATCAGTTTTTTGAAGGAGGGTAGGCTATAAGAATTAGGAAAGACAAAAGGAGGAAGAGAGCTCCAGAGTCTGGAGGTAGTTTTGAAGAAGTAGTCACTGCACCGACCAATCCATGAGCTACGAATCTCCACACAGTACCTGTGGGACTAGACCGCTTGGAGAGTATTATGCGGTCTCGGCAGTGGGGGGGGGGGATGTAACTCGCCAACTCATCAGGGCAGTGATAGATGTAGCAGCATTAGAAAAGAGAAGGGGATGATACCTTACATAAAAGAGAAAGAGATTCCAGATTAAAAGTAAGAGAAGGGTCATTAATTCCCACATGGGAAGCTTTTAAAGAAGCTGAAAGTGCCTTGGAGTGGGTAGAAGCTAATTTAGAAGGATGGGAAAAAAAGGTCAGGGTAAGACATTTAGCACAGACATGCAGTGTCTGACTAGAGGAAGGTTAGCAGTGAGGTCTCACAGGTATCAGCTTTAGGGTCGTTTCTGTTCCTTATAATGATTTGCCAGAGCCTGTAAATATATTCTTAATGTGTTTGCATGAGATCTATGGTAAACATATTGGCAAATTTGTCTCTAGGAATGATTATGAATGATATAGTAAAGAATACATATGCTCTGTTAGCAAACAAGGGGTGTCTCTCAGGCACATAGACAAGGAATTGCTTGTGAAGCCAAAACTTGTATATGAACCGCTCTTTTGGATTCAGCATTTGAAAAAAAAAAACATAAATACATTGTAAAAAAGCTCAAAATCCGCTTTGAACCTGGTGACCAGAGATAGATAATCTCAATTTTACGTTAAAGCTGAGGGAGTTCGACTTACCATGACTTGAAGCCAGGAGGCAAAGAAAGTTTTACTTTGTTTTGATTTGTAATCACACTCCATGTTAAACACGTGCCTATAAAAAATAAGAGTAAAACAATTTAAATACATAAGTTTTTATTTATTCAAACATCATAAAAAATAAATACAAGATATGGTAACTTTTTATCAGGAGAAGAGGATTCACCATCACAGGGTTCTTGCTCTTTAGCACAATTAGGTAAATATATATTTACGCAAGCATGGGACACATATATTGGGATAATTGTATTGGCAGATTTGTTTCCAGAAAATTATAGAAATGGTTTAGAAATGGCAGCATATAATTTCTTAGCAAATATTAGGATGGCCATCAGGAATAAGGTCAAAGAATTATTGAGAAATATTTACATGAATTATGTGAGGCCAAAGTTTTATTTTGCAGCCCCCTTCTGTAAAAAAAAAATAGATGGATTGGATTCGGTGATACGTCACAAACTCCCTTTTGTACTAAGGGCTAGGACGGTTGCCTTCTTACGAAGAAATTCCAAAAAAGGGTGCCACAGTAAGTAAGGAATATATTCATATTCTATTGGAGGCCTAAGCTTGATATTGCAACACCCTGCTCGAATCCGACCTTATATAAACATACCATTTAGCAGGAGAACTTCAGTGACACGCTACAAAGCTTGTGACATAGATACAATTTCTCAGCTATGTGCAAAGGCTCAGGGAGTTAGACTGACCACCACTTAAAGCAAAACCACAAGGCAGGGATACTCTTCCTCTTTTTAATTCCCTCCATATCATTTTCATCTTTCCAGCACATGCATCGGAGTAGGTAGAAATTGCCAATAGATCCGATACGAGTACCAATCCTGTCGCTGAATTTCCTGTGGATGATAAAATAGTGGAAGAAGCCCCTTTAATATCAACGCCCACAGTACAAATACTTATTAAAAACAATAACACTACCTATAAGATGATGTTAAGATACGTATACATCTTCTATAGTATGCTATATGACACATAATTAGTCCCAAAATCCGAGTGGGGGTGGACACAGACATGTTGGAGTTGGGGAATATCAGGCTTTAGAGTATTCTGCTTAATTAGCCTCATTAACTATTTTAGGTTTCAATGCAACGTTATTACATCAACAACTTTTTGCAACTGAAGGAGTCAGATGCTCAGGTTAACAAAAAACTCTTGCTATTTCACAAATCTATACCGCATAACATTACATATCATTATGGACTCATAGTCTCTCTCTCTCTCTCTCTCTCTCTCTCTCTCTCTCTCTCTCTCTATATATATATATATATATATATATATATATATATATATATATATATATATATATATATATATATATATATATATATATATATATATATATATATATATATATATATATATATATATATAATAATAATAATAATAATAATAATAATAATAATAATAGTGGAGGATTTCCTATGTGTTATTACCCTTCGATATTAAAACCCCCTATATTAGGAAATCCTGACGCGACTTTTGTAAAGGCCTACAAACGGTCTCAAAATTAAATCCTCTACCAATAAAATATAGTTAATATTACATGCATAGACATACATGCAAATATTTTGTAAGGGGGTTTATGAACTGCTGATATGAGAATTATTAAATAAACTCTCCTCACCTTAAATTAAAACTTCCTCATACAGAATAATAAATTTTCCAACGTACATTCTACCTACGAGTGTTCAATTAAATGAGCTCATTCTGTCCCTCACACGTAGTTATAAATGTTGTTAGAAATAAGTTAAATCTGTACTCATCTATCCGGAAAACCCACATGTCGTCAGCAGTCACGGGACTCCGAATCAAACTGGAATATCTTCTGATCCACGTACCACGTTCTTCTACTTGAGTGTCTCGTGGCGCCTCACGAGAGCAACTAACTTTTTGTAAGAAACTAGCAAAAACCTCCCATCGTTTGCAGAGTCCTTGGTACTAGAATTAACTTGAGTTATGACTTGCTTACAACGGTTCTTTGTTCGAACAGGCGATGTCATAAGCGTTATCAAGGAGGTGAAAGGTTAATAGTTAAAATACATTAGCAACTCATATTCTTTTCTCCAAGTCTTCTATAGCCAGCCTCCATAATAAAGTACACATTGTACATACGAATAAATGTGTATGCTTGATAGAAATGAACAGGTATACATTCTAAGTCTAATAGTATAGATCAATAATAATAATAATAATAATAATAATAATAATAATAATAATAATAATAATAATAATAATAATAATAATAATAATAATAATAATAATAATAATAATAATTATTATTATTATTATTATTATTATTATTATTATTATTATTATTATTATTATTATTATTATTATTATTATTATTATTATTATTATTATTATTATTATTATTATTATTATTACTATTATTTAAATTATTAATTCTGTTCCAAGGGTGAGGAATCTCAGGATGACCTGGAAATAATAAATTCTGCTCTTGAATGCGACTACGGAGACGAAGGTAAGCGTAGAAAGTGAACTTATTCACACCTCCATTTATACTTTATTCATTATTAATCTTGCTACATAATCCAGTCTAGGCTACAATGTATATATATATATATATATATATATATATATATATATATATATATATATATATATATATATATATATATATATATATATATATAAAACAATAATACTAAGAATGATAATATTGAAAATAATAACAATACTATTATCACAAATATAATAATATAATAGTATTTATGAGATGATAATAATAATGGTACAGTAATAATAATAATAAAAGAAATAATTAATAATAACAATAATAGAAGTAAAAAATAATTAATTATAAATACACAAATATTTTTTTTTATTTTCAAAATTACTTTTTTCAAACTTGAATAAATAATGTATTATTCGTGTGTATTTACAACTGATCTAATTTTACTTCTATTTTTCTTATTATTAATTATTTATTTTATTATTACTATCATTGTATAATTATTGTTAGCATTTAATAATCACTATTATATTATTATCTTTGTGAACGTATTATTGTTAGTATTTTTAATATTATCATTCTTAGAATTATTGTTTTCTTTATTAATGTTTATATTATTATTATTATTATTATTATTATTATTATTATTATATAAGGTCTGATTCCTTTTAACCTTCTGTGGTGTATACACACACCAGCTTTTATTGTAACTGTCATGATAAAATCTTCAGGTGACGATGATGATGATGATGAAGTCACGGACCGTGAAAGAGGGGAGAAGATAGTCGATGTACTTATTCCTCCTTGCGAATGGGAAGAAGAAGATGGCGAAGAATGCACAAAATGGATTCAAACAGTAGGAGAAAATTATTCATCTGTGATACTTTGTTCATATTTATCATCTTACTTAATTACTTACTTCTGGTGTGCTTGAGGTTTGGCATTCACCCGTGGGGTGTCCCACCTGTGTTATTTACATTTGTTTCAGCAAGGAATGCTTATTAAGGGCAAATTTTTGGATAAGAATCGTTTTATGCACCCTTTAAATTTTTGGACTAAGTTTTTTTTTATAAGTTTTGAGATTGAAGTAATCAGGGTTGATTTATTTTTTGTACCCCTTCCATAGCCTACCTCCGAAATCAGTGATGGCATCAATTCGTGAAATGTGCCGCACTACTGTATAAACTCCCATATTTGCCCAATTAAGTTATGAAGAGCTTCAAATTTGAGTTATGTTAGTTGGGTTAGTCTAGGTTAATTTAGGTTAGGTAAGGTTAGTTCGATTAGATTATTTTTTGAAGCCTTTCATACCTCAGGAAGTAGTGGTAACACTGATTTCTCTGGTACGGTATGTAAGGGGTGCAAAAAACGAATTTTAACCAAAGTTTTTGTATTTCACCCGTGTCACTGTGGAGGTGAGAAATTATTATATCTCCTTATGTTTTTTATGTTTTGAGCAATACTGACCATGAAAACCATCAGAAAGTACTGATAACCAAACCTAACCACAGTCCTAAACTAGAAGAGAGTTAAAAGTTAATAATCGTTCAAAGTATCTAATACCATAGGAATAATGAACTTTTCTCCTCCATGATAAAATTTACCATATTTTAATTTGGAACAGGTAACTTTTAATGATAAAACACCTTGAGAGCAAAGGAAGTCACCACTTTTTTCGTTTCCCTTACAAAAGTAGGGCAGCCAGTTCATTTGCAAACTCCTTAAGTAGCCTTGCAGGAAACCATTGTGTCTAGATGCCTTGTTTGTCTTTAGAGAGCAAAATCCTTATGGATTTTGCGTTAAGAAGATTAACAGAGGGCATGGAGTTAGAGAGGGATAAAGTACGAGGAACAGGTTTGCTGGAATCCCTTATAGAAGAGTTGGCAGAAAAATGAGAGCCAAATAGAGTTTCTTTATTAGTGGGAAAGCAAGCTATAGAACCATCAGAACGAGTGAGAGGGGGTAAGCTTGAGTTACAGAAGTTTTTGGAGAGTTTTTTGACTAAGAACCCGGAGCATTTATCAGTGGGAGAGGAAGATTTAAGGTCATTAACCTTCCTCCTTAATAGAAAGCTTTAGACCTTTGAATCTTAGCAGTGCAGCAATTCCTAACTGTAATAAAAGCAGTGTGAGTTAACTCAAAAGGAGAGGCTTGGTACGACCTCTATGCCTGATCCTTGGCCTGAATAGCTATGGAGCTGGCATGGTCAAACCAAGGGTTAGGAGGAGAAAAAGTTTTCATAGAGAAGGGAATACACCTCCATTGCTGAGGCTATGAGCTCGGTAACTATTAGGGCTACCTGATCAAGGTTGCGGGTCAGAAAGCAATAGTCATCCCATGGAAAGTCAAAGAGAACGTTATGCAAATCATCAAGTGGGTACGCTCATAGTGCCAACAGCAGCACTGAGTAGGAGGAATTGATATAGGGGGAGCAAAAATGGAAGAGATTGAGATCACAGAGTGGTCAGTTTGCTAAAAGTGGAAACCACAGAATATGAGTAGTTTGAAGGATTAGAAGTAAGAATTAGGTCAAGAGTGTTAGCTGCATGTTTGTGACGATCGGGAACACGAGCAGGTGTTTGATAATCTGCTCCAGTTCGTGAGTAATAGAGAAAGCAATGGCCTTCCTTCCTCCTATATCAGTGTGAGAAGAATTAAGCCCCTCACTGTGGTGTACATTGACCCCTGTGTAGAGAACTTCAGAATGTGGGTGAGAAAATAGCAAGGACTCATAGCAAGAGGACAGATATTCAAAGAAAGTCACAAAGTCAGTGTAGTTAGGAGAACAGTAGCAGAAGAAGAGATATATATATATAGTGGTGTTGGAGAGATAGATCTTCACCCATAGACCATAAATATCAGGAGATTTTAGCTTCATGAGCCTTGCAATAGGAGTATTAGTATTGCAATGGGCACAAACCCCACTCTTGTATACAGAATATCTGTCCCTCAGATGTTTGAGATACATTAAAGCTTCAGAATCGAGTATAATTTTTTAGAAATATCTAATAGTTGTCATTACTGTCACCCTCATTGGTGATTTTACTATTTCTTCCAATATTCAAGGTTTCGAGGGCACCCCCGAGCAGAACTGCTGTGATTCAATTGTGGGAACAACTGGAGCTAAAGATTCGAGAACAACAAGCAAGAACAAAGGGAATTTGTGGTATTCGAAGAGCCCTCTACAGGGAATGTTATGGTACCTTATTTTTTGTTAATATGTAGAGATCAGAATTTGTGGTATTCGAAGAGCCCTTTACAGAGAATTTTATGGTAACTTATTTCTTGTTAATAAGTAGAAATCAGAATTTGTGGTATTCGAAGAGCCCTTTACAGAGAATTTTATGGTAACTTATTTCTTGTTAATATGTAGAAATCAAAATTTGTGGTATGAGCCCTCTACAAAGAATGTTATGGTAACTTACTCCTTGTTAATATGTAGAAATCAGACATTGTGGTATTCGAAGAGCTCTCTATAGAGAATTTTATGGTAACTTATTTCTTGTTAATATGTTGAAATCAGAATTTGCGGTACTCGAAGAGCCCTCTACAGAGCATTTATTTGGTAGCTTATTTCTTGTTAATATGTAGAAATCAGAATTTGTGGTATTCGAAGAGCCCTCTACAGAGAAGCTTATGATAATTTATTTCTTGTTAATATGTAGAATCAGAATACTGAATAATGTTAACTCCCAGTGGGCAGTATTCATGTACATGCAGCTGGAATAAGATCTATCTTAAGTGCTTTACTCATGTGCTATAAAATTCAGTGTTGATTGTGACACGTATAAATGACGTTCTTCATTCATTTACCTTGGCTGTCTCCCCCAATTTGGGGGGTAGCTGACATCAAAAAAAGAAACTAAGGGGATTACTTTGCTCTGGGCAATGACGAAGGAGCTAGCAACTGTTCACATGACACTGCTGGAGTGCCACAGCCCATCCTCTCGGCTCCTCCACAACCTGTGACGCTCTAGAGTGTATTATTTTACATGTTCAAGGGTTTCATGCACTGTCTCCATGTCTTAAGTTCAACTTTATTAAAGAGTTTCCATCAGCTAAATTGACTTTATAAAAATCTGTGTGGTGGTTAAATGAAAGATATTGTTATTTTTTCTGTTATAGGATTATTATCAGTTAGTGCTAAAATAATGCTAAAATCTGCAATTTTAATTATGAACACTAAAACAAATATATATTGTCAAAGCATATTTAGAAATATGAAGATGTTTTATCAAATTTATGGAGAAGAATAAAAATGAACTTCTTCTTCTTCTTCCTCTATTTGCGTTCCCATTTTCATATGGGGTCGCATCTCTTCACTAGTCGTCTCCACTGGTTCCGGTCCATCACTTGCTCCTCCTCCAGCTGTCTCTCTCTGAGATCCTCCTTCAGTCGGTCCTTCCACCGTAGTTTAGGTCTTCCTCGTCTACGTCTGCCCTCCACGTCCATCTCCATCACTCTCACACCCACGTAGTCTTCATCTCTCCTCTTCACATGACCGAACCACTGTAATCTCCTCTCCTGCGCTTTCGCCGACGCCTCCACCACCTTCACTGTACCTCTGATCTGGTCATTTCGTATCCTGTCCTCCCTCGTCACCCCACACATCCACCTCAGCATTCTCATTTCTGCGACATCTATCTTCCTTTCTTGAACCTTTTTCACAGGCCACGTCTCCGCACCGTACAGCAACGCTGGTCTCACAACTGACTTGTACACTTTTCCTTTCACTCTAGCACTGATTTTCTTGTCACATAGCACCCCTGATGTTCTCTTCCAGCTGTTCCATGCTACCTGGATCCTATGATCAATCTCTCTCTCTAGGTCTCCATCCTTCGTTACGTAGGAGCCGAGGTATTTGAAGGCGTCCGCCTTTGGGAGCTTGTGGTCTTTCATGAACAGGTCGCCTCCTTGTGTCACATTGCACTCCAGGTACTCCGTTTTCTGTCTGCTCACCTTCAGTCCGTAATCCTCCAGCAAACCCCTCCATAGCTCCAACCTCTCTTGCAATTCTTCACGGCTCTCGGAGACTAAAACAATATCGTCTGCAAAGAGCATGCTCCATGGTGCCTCCTTTGTCACTTCCTCCACCATCACATCCATAAGAAGGTTAAATAGATAGGGGCTAAGAGCTGATCCCTGATGGAGTCCAACTTTCACCTGAAAAGGCTCTGTAGTGCCAACTGTACTTCTTACTCTTGTTGTGGCTTCCCTGTATATGTCCTGAACTATCTTGACATACTTCTCCTTCACTCCCTTCGACCTCATACTCCTCCACACCTCGCTTCTCGGGACCCGATCATAAGCTTTTTCCAGGTCAATAAACGCCATGTACAGCCCTCTTTGCTTATCTCTATATTTTTCCATTGTCTGCCTCATTGCGAATACTGCATCCATTGTTCCTCGACCTTTCATAAAACCAAACTGCTCACTACAAACTTCTGTCTCCTCCCTCAGCCTTTTATCCAACACTCTTTCCAGCAGCTTCATAGTGTGGGATGTTAGCTTAATTCCTCTATAGTTGTTGCAACTCTGGATGTCTCCCTTTTCTTTGAAAATTATATATATATATATATATATATATATATATATATATATATATATATATATATATATATATATATATATATATATATATATATATATATATATATATATATATATATATATATATATATATATATATATATATATATATAATATTTTCTACATGTTTCTTGCAGATGAACTTATTAGACAAGTAACACTCGATTGTCCAGAACGAGGACTATTATTGGCAAGGTAAGACAATCTATTGTACATGATATTTAATCTGAGAGTCAGCGGTAGGTCAGTGGAAGAATGTGCGAGATGGGAGGTGACTAACGCACGTTCATATTTGTTTAATTGTGTAATTTATATATATATATATATATATATATATATATATATATATATATATATATATATATATATATATATATAAATAAGTACAAATTGTTAGCATACAGCACTAAATAGTAAGGAAGCCCATCAGTGAAACAAAACTTATAAAACAATGCTATATTTCGGATCCTAACTGGATCCCTTCTCAAGCACAACTTGAGAAGGGATCCAGTTAGGATCCGAAATATAGCATTGTTTTATAAGTTTTGTTTCACTGATGGGCTTCCTTACTATATATATATATATATATATATATATATATATATATATATATATATATATATATATATATATATATATATATATATATATATATATATATATTTTCTACATGTTTCTTGCAGATGAACTTATTAGACAAGTAACACTCGATTGTCCAGAACGAGGACTATTATTGGCAAGGTAAGACAATCTATTGTACATGATATTTAATCTGAGAGTCCGCGGTAGGTCAGTGGAAGAATGTGTGAGCTGGGAGGTGACTAACGCACGTTCATATTTGTTTAATTGTGTAATATATATATATATATATATATATATATATATATATATATATATATATATATATATATATATATATATATATATATATATATATATATATATATATATATATATATATATATATATATATATATATATATATATATATATATATATATATATATATATATATATATATATATATATATATATATATATATATATATATATATATATATATATATATATATATATATATATATATATATATATATATATATATATATATATATATATATATATATATATATATATATATATATATATATATATATATATATATATATATATATATATATATATATATATATATATATTATATATATATATATATATATATATATATATATATATATATATATATATATATATATATATATATATTATATATATTATATATATATATATTATATATATATATATATAT
The DNA here is from genome assembly GCA_037179515.1 of Halocaridina rubra. Lineage (NCBI taxonomy): Eukaryota > Metazoa > Arthropoda > Malacostraca > Decapoda > Atyidae > Halocaridina > Halocaridina rubra. The sequence continues at coordinate 82,999 of JAXCGZ010018880.1, forward strand.
ATATATATATATATATATATATATATATATATATATATATATATATATACACGGGAAGTCCTCGGTTTACATTGTCCTTGAATTACGATATTTCGTGGTTATAACGCATCTCCCATAAATTATTATTTTTTTTTTTATAATTTTTGGCCTGTGTTGTCTCCCAAGCATAAAGTAGATTCTTCTCATGGCAGTGTTTTGAAGAAAAAGAAAGCTATCACCATGCAAGTGAAACTAGAGATAGTGAAATGCATGGTAAAGGAAGAAGGAAACAGAATCTTATGACTAAAATATTACTTGGTTCTATATACAGCCATTTTAAATCAACACATAAAACTTCTTAGTTTGGGTTACAATAGGTTGAGTTGGTCTGGTAGGAATAGGCTAGGATAGGTTAGGTTAAGTTCTGTGATGAATTAGTCAACATTTATGATTGGAAGAGCAATGAAAAACACACTCTAGGGCAATATTTATACAAAAAATATTGAAAGTCTTATAATGTAGCACTTGTAGAAATTACTATTGAGTGTAAACCCCCAACATGTCTGTTATTAATAAATTTCTGATGAAAGTGGTGTAGAAGAAAACTGTCTTAGAATTGTCGAAACTATAGGTTAGCAATACTGAAAATATCATTATTGAATCATTGGTGAAATGATACTGTGTTTCAGTATAATTGCTCTATACATAAGAGCTACAGGCCATTCTCCTTTTGCGCTTTACAGGGGAGTTGATCCGCAGAATACTAATGATGTAAACCAATCTTTTGAAATCAGAGAAATAAGATATACATAGCAATTTAGAATGGAATATAATTCTAGGGTATCAATACAAAATTTATTTAGATGATACATTTGGAATTACACTTAATATATAGAACCATTATATAGATATATCTAATGACTTTGCTGACATAGTTAATGCTCACAAGTTTAGAATGAAAAAAAAAGTTAATTATAATATACTATCTAAAGACGTTGTGACGTTAATATATTTTTTTTTATTTTCTCTGTTGTATTTTTGGAACAGACTCATTACAATATTCGATATGCAAGTGAAATATTAAATATTTTTACTTAAATATTTATATGGATATATCTCTCGTGTTTTTTGTAACGCTAAGCTCTCCACTTAAAAATGAGAATAAAAAGATTTTACGTGGAAATTCCTGTCATATTTTTGAAACACAACAATCAACTACTTTCTATCAGAAAATAAAATTTAAATAACGGTAGTAGTTTAACTCCTGAGGGAGAGGGGTAAGAATACTTCCTCCGTGTTCTCCTGCGCAGTCGTAAAAGTAAACTAAATGGGGCGAAGTGAGGGGACTGAGAATCCCCTCCTCTGTATTTGCATCCCACAAAAAGTCAAAGTTTTGTCATTGACTCAGCCACCCCCCTTATAAGGGGGAATATGCGATGGATGGAAGGAGTAGTTGACAAGAGGTCCATGGACCTTGAACCTCAGGTAATCCATTCTGACTCTGACCCCTCTTACTCTTCCACCATGCGCTCTCATGTTTTTGTTCCTTCTGGTGAAGCTTCAGAATAGGAATACGGATGACCCAAATACTAAATCTAGGGGCAAAAATAGTAAAAATCGAAAAGAAAATCGTTACAAAATACAGATCTCACATTTGTGTAAATATGTTAACAACTTTCGTAGGATGCCTCTGTGATGATCCATGATTTGTTTAAAGTGAATGTGCTTGGCTGTTTTGGAATTTTTTTTTGTAACTTTTTTGGTATGGTATTTTTGTAATGGGGATTAATGGAATATGGCTTTTCTATATAAATAGAGCCTTCGGCTAAGGAGGACGCATTCCCCTAGGTTAGGTTAGGACGCACCAAAAATGTGTTTTTTGGACTTATGATCCCCTCTTCCATAAATTTACCCTTTTTTCCTCGTAGGGTCCCATGTAAACGAAAATATAAACAAATCGTAAAAAAAGTTAAAAAAAAATTAGTTTTGAAAACCTCGTAAAAGTATGACTCTGCATCCCGTATGAAAGCTGGTGACAAGAGATGCAGCGGTCTCTGCCCTATATGTGACATACCGGACAGATGAACGATGAGCGAACGGCTTCAGTACTACATAACCTCAAGTGATATCATAGGACTACCTGGGGCAAAATGAGTATGAGACCCAATCTGGGATCAACTTGAGGCCCCATGCAGATTGTGAGGTCCTAAGCTGTAGCTTGTTTAGCTTGTACCTAAATCCCGCACTGGCCAGGAGTAATATAAGCATGATAAGTAAACCATTGTACATCATCTTAAGTTTATGGTATGACACCCATAAGGAGATGAACAAAAATTACATAATTATACTCTCATCAAGGGCTTTGTAAACACAATAGCCACATATTGTTCAAATGGGATATAGGCAAGTTGATGAACAAATTTATTTTACTTCAGACCTTTTAAATTTGTATCTTATATCAGTGTATTATAAATTTTCAATCCAGTACCTGTATATACAATATTTTTTCGAGAACTAAAGTAACTGTATTGTCACAATAAACTTAGCATATTGCAACCCAGCATACTTGAAAAATATTTAATGAATAATCTTAAGATATTCATTTATTCACGCATTTTTTTAATTGAAGGGCTGCATGGAGACAAAAAATTATATTTTCTAAGAGGCTTATTTTACCATGAAAATTTTATAATACTTAAATGAACTTAATCTATAATATTGTCTTTGTAATTCCTCTGTATCAACCCAGGATCATACTGTTCTGTCCTCTTCTGCATTCGACTAACATGCCAGAAGGCCCATCAACATTTATGCAAAATACACCTAATAAATCTGTAAATTCATTCTCTCTTTCCCCTTTTCTGTGAACAAACCGACATTGAAACTTTTTGCTCTTTCGTATTTCAGTATATCTTAACTCATTTCATCTTCTAGATTCCTGTAACCAGATTTTAATGCTATTCTAATATTATTTTTCTTTGCAAATGGAAATTAACTTTTATTCTTGATTGTATTGGAAGGCCACAGTGGTGAGAGCACTTGACTCTGGAAGTGTTTAAGGTGTTCAAACCCATGCAGGGCGTTAAGAAGTGCATCCAGTCTTAATTCTCAAACTTAAACCTGTCTGTGACTTTCCCATTAAAATGGGTATTAATAGTGACATAAATAGCAATCAATAAATAGCCATATTCCTTTGATTGTGTCGATTGTCTGTTTTGTTTATTTTTTTTAATCAGTATCTTCTACATATATTCCACATTCCTGTTTACAGATTATCTTTATTGTCTTGAGTACTTAACTATCATGTGAATGTAAGCATCGTCTGGACCTTGCCACACCTTATTTAATAGGTCTGAAATTCTAGTCTTAACCTCATTCCATCCCCACTACCATCACGTTTCTTAACAGCACATATTTATTTCCCACATATACTTCTATCTTCAGCTTGTTTGAGGAAGGTGTTTATTTTTTTTTTTCTTACAACGTAATGCATATGATTTCAGTGCCCCCCTTTAATCATGTACATATACATTTTCCAGTACCACCTCTGTCACTGCCTCTTATACTGTCATATTGAAGTTTACCACATTAGAGATTTTTCAAAACTTCCTGCATATACCCAGCTCATGAACGTCTGTTTAAAGGTACTCATAATATTTCTAACATAAACTGATAGCATGATCATTTTTACTTCAGGGTGCGTGATGAAGCCAACATGACAGTTGAAGCATTCCAGTGTCTCTTCCACAGTGCTTCCGAGTTTGGTGCCACCAAAGCCATTCAAGTATGTGTGTCTTTTATATTACTGTTAAATTTGGTAGAATAGTAGTGGACTGCACTTTGAATGCACTCAACTCTGCAAGTGACAGACCCGTGTTTAAGCCCATGGCTGGGCATTAGGCAGTGCATCTAGCCTTAATCCCCAGTTACACCCTTCTGTACCCACCCCCACTCGAATGGGTATTAACAGGCATAGACGCATATAATGGCAAACGACGGAGATCTTTGATGCATCTTATCTAAACCAGAGTCACATGATAGTAACTCAGCTTTGAATAATGATATACTGTAATGCATAAAATCATGTAAATGTTTAAATACTTTAGAGATACTGTTCAAATTATGTGCTGTACATTAGAAGTATTTGTAAAAATCACCTAAAAATTAAAAGGTGCAATATAACCTAAAAATATTTATGTTAAATATATAGGATAATGCTTCAAATTATTTTAATGCTTAAAACTTCTGAATATATTGCGTATAGAATGCACTGCTCAGACTATCATACGGTAAAAATGACCTAAGAATAAAAGTCTCAAAGCATAAATGTTTTAAAATTATTACGTGTTTATATATATATATATATATATATATATATATATATATATATATATATATATATATATATATATATATATGTTAATTATATATATATATATATATATATATATATATATATATATATATATATATATATATATATATATATATATATATATATATATATATATATATATATATATATATATTAATTATATATATATATATATATATATATATATATATATATATATATATATATATATATATATATATATTAATTAATATATATATATATATATATATATATATATATATATATATATATATATATATATATATATATACATACATCTAGAATTTCTAAACAAGAAGATAAAAACAAACAGCTGAATGACAACCTAAAGGAATTAGATGTTAGTTCACTGCTCTCTTCTGAGAGAGACGAGATTGCTGCTTGGAATGTTCAGATTAAGGAAAACATTGAACAGTTCAGAAAAGAGTTCCAGGAGCTGAATATGGAAAATGATGCCATGAAAACGTCCTTTGCTGATGCACTAAAGGGGAATGTGGCAGTAAAAGAGGCTGTAAAGGTGGTGGCACTGGAAAACATACAAACAGTTGACTATAAAGAGACAGTAATCGAAAAAATGAAACACGTTGTGATGGAAAGGGCAAACCCACTCATCAGACAGGCACTTGATAAGGAGAAGACAGTGGTAATCTCAGGCATAAGTGAATCCCAGGAGCCAACATGGCAGGGGAGACTTGAAGAAAATAAAACTAGCGTTGTAGACCTGATAAGAAAGCTTGGAGTAGTATGTGGTCCTGAGGATATTGTAAACATACACCAACTAGGTAAATATTCGAGGGAAGGAAAGCCGAGACCAACAAAAGTAACCTTTGAGAGAGGGGAAACATGTAGGGAAATATTGTTGAGAAAAAAAAGTCTAAAAGACCTTCAAGAATGCAAAGAAGTGTTCATTAGACGATACAGAACACAGGAAGAGATGGGAAAGATAAAAAACTTGTTGCAAGAGGCAAGAAGGTTAAATGATGAAAGAAATGAAGAAGAGAAGAAAAATTTTCATTACAGAGTTCTTCCAGACAAAGGGGAGATAAAGAAGATAATGACAGAAGATCAGGGGATGGGGCCTCATTAAGATTGTTATACACAAATGCTGATGGATTAGCTGGTAAGGCAGTAGAATTAAAAGATAGGATTCACAACAGTAAGGCAGATATAGTAGCAATTACAGAGACTAAGTTGAGTGAGGACATAAACAGTGTCACAGTTTTTCCTAAGGGTTGAAAGATCTGAGAGGACTGGTGGAGGGATAGCACTGCTCATAAGTGAGAGGATTCAAGTTGAAGAAATAAACTTGGCTATAGAAAGTGAGTTCAGGGAATTTCTTGTTGCTCGCATAAATACTAGGTCAGAGAGCATTATAATAACTGTTGTATACAACCCACCAAGGAACCAAAATAGGCTTGAAATTTATGAGGAAAGTCATATAGGTACTATTGAAGTCATAAACTCAGTTGTTAACATGGCACGGGAGAAAAAATGTAGGATTTTGATTATGGGAGACTTTAATCATAAAGAGATAGATTGGATAAATCTTGACCCACACAGTGGTGAGGACTCATTTGGGGCAAGATTCCTAGATTGCGTACAAGGGAATTTCCTACACCAACATGTAATGGAACCAACAAGAGCCAGGGGTGGGGATGAGCCATCACTACTTGATCTAGTGTTCACAGATAATGTGTTGGATATTGAAAATATTGAGTATGAACCACCACTTGGAAAGAGTGACCACTGTGTGTTGTTGATGGAGTATATCATTGAAGACATTCTTCCTGAGAGTAGAGGCACTGAGGACATGAGGAGGAACTATTCGAAAGGAGATTACATCAAAATGAATGAGCTTTTTGCAGTTATTGACTGGAGAACCTTATTTTGCAACAAATCTGTACAAGAAATGTATGACATCTTTTGTGAGAAATATGGGAAGATAGTAGATTGCTGCATACCTGTCACCAAAGTAGGTGTAATTCATGCCAGAGAGAAATGGTTCGATAATGGGTGTAAAAGAGCTAAGGAGTGGAGAGACAAATGCTGGAAAAGGTATAGGAGGAGAAAAAACATAAATGCCTGGCAAACCTACAAAAGAGCAAGAAATGACTACCTAAGTAAAAGGAGAGAGGCAGAGAGAGATTATGAGAGGGACATCACCAGGAAGGCTAAAGAAAATCCCAAGCTTTTCCACAGCTTTATCAGAGGAAAACTGAAGGTAAAAGAACAGGTTTTAAGGCTAAAGAGAGCGGATGGAAGCATCACTGAGACGGACGAAGAGATCTGCAAAGAATTGAACAAGGAGTTTCAGTCAGTATTTACAGTAGAAAATACCCCACCCCCTCAGATTGCAGTGATAGAAGCTCAAGGGCCGGTATTAGAGAACATCAACCTTACAGCCACAGAGGTATGCAAAGCGCTGATGGATTTAGATGTTCATAAAGCTACAGGTCCTGATGACATATCCCCTCATGTGCTTAAAAAATGCGCCAACACAATATCAGTGGCACTAAGTATCATATTTAAGGAGTCACTGGAGTCGGGGGAGAACTATAGACCAGTTTCCTTGACCAGCATAGTTTGCAAACTTATGGAGAAACTACTAAGGAAACATATCTCTCTTCACTTGGAATCCTTCAACTTTTTGTCAGTGAGGCAACATGGCTTCAGAGAAGGTAGATCAACAGTAACAAACTTATTAGAATTTTATGATGAGGTAAGCCAAATCTTACAGGAAAGAGAGGGCTGGGCAGATTGCATATTCTTAGACTTCCAGAAAGCGTTTGACACTGTTCCACATGGGAGACTTATTAGGAAGCTGCAATCAATGGCTAGAATAGGTGGAAATGTTTTGGAATGGATAAAAACTTACTAAGAAGGAAGGGAACAGAGGGTTAGAGTAAGACACTCAGTGTCTGAATGGAGAAGAGTTAGTAGTGGAGTTCCACAGGGTTCAGTTTTAGGGCCACTTTTGTTCCTTGTATATGTAAATGACCTACCAGAGTCTGTAAATTCATTCATGAATATGTTTGCAGATGATGCAAAGATTGTGAAGAAAGTAAAAAACGAGAACAATGGTAGAGAACTTCAGGAGGATCTAAATAATCTGCATGAGTGGTCAGAAAAGTGGCTAATGAAATTCAATACCTCAAAATGTAAGGTAATGAGAATGGGTACAAGTGCAAGAAGGCCCAAGCTTGACTACTCGGTGGCTGGAGTACAACTTCAAGAGACAGAAAATGAGAGAGATCTAGGAGTAAACATACTGGCAGATTTGTCTCCAGAAATACATATAAATGGCGTAGTAAGGGCAGCATATGCATTCTTATCAAATGTAAGGGTAGCCTTCAGGAACATGGACAAGGAAATGTTCAGAAATATTTATGTAACCTATGTGAGGCCAAAACTCGAATATGCAGCCCCCTTTTGGAATCCGCACTTGAAAAAGCACATAGCTAAGCTTGAAAAAGTTCAAAGACATGCCACGAAACTGGTGCCAGAAATACGCAATCTCGGTTATGATGAGAGGCTGAGGGAATTAGACTTGCCATCACTCGAAGCTAGAAGAGTAAGGGGGGATATGGTGACAGTCTTTAAATTCCTTCATGGTTATGATAGAGTGGATAGGGATCGATATTTCGATATGGCTGGCTCTAGAACTAGAGGTCATAGTTTGAAGCTTCGTAAGAAAACTTCTTTGCAGGATGTAAGGAAATACTTTTTCAGTGTAAGAGTAGTTGATAATTGGAATTCGCTAAGCGAGGAGGTAGTTTATGCTATCTCAATCCATAGTTTTAAGGACAGGTACGATAAGTATCACTAAGTCTAAAATGGAACCGATGAGGAGACGGGAAGATACGAGCTTTGGGCTCTTTCCCGTAAACACAATTAGGTAATCACATACATACATACATACATACATACATATATATATATATATATATATATATATATATATATATATATATATATATATATATATATATATATATATAGATATATATATATATATATATATATATATATATATATATATATATATATATATATATATATATATATATATATATATATATATATATATATATATATATATATATATATATATCATACATAAGAAAAATCATAATAATAAATATAATAAGTTTATAAGTGTATGAAAATAAATTCTAGAATATATTAAAGCTTATCAGTTAAAAAAAAAAAAACAGTGCTGTGCATTTGCAGTGAGCGTTAAATAATCTCCGTCATGAATTACAAATAGTGCTAAATTACATTAAAAAAAATCCAAAAACATATAGAATATGGTATAAGATAATTTTAATGCTTAGTCATTTTTAAAAATATTGTATGTAGCCACAGTCCTGTACTTTTGTAACAGACATTGAAATATCACTCTAAAAGATAGATCATGTTACTTAAAATAACCTATGTTATTGAAGATAATGTATAAAATAATTTTGAAGCTAAAAATTTCTGAAATTATTGTTTTTACTGTAAGATGTGCATTTGCAATGTTTTGGAAAAATAACCTGGAAAATGTAAAAAGTGCAAAAATACATTAAACTGAATGCTCAAATATATCAGACAATATCTTGAGAAAATTTTGAGGCCTAAAAATTCAAAAAATACTGTATTATGTCCAGCATATGTTGAACATTGTAATGTACATAAAAAAAAACTACCTATAAAATAACAAAGAACAAAATTTCCTAAAAATAAATACTAAGAAATAGAAAATAATGTATTTAACCATTATAATGCTTTAATTTTATAAAAGTTTGTATATACATCTAGTTCTCGCCTTATAATGTGTACGATTTTCACCTCCAACTTTACACCCACTTCATATCATTCTCATCACCTATCATTGGCTTTCTCCATTCATTTCCCACAGCCACAATCTCTGCCTCTCTATCATCTTCCTTACTTAGCAGTTCCTTGTTATATTCAGCCCATCTCTCTCTCTCACACCTTTATTTCATCTACATACAATTGCCCCTCAGATCCTTTTACCCTCTCCTCCCTATCAGACTCACTTTTCCTCACTCTTTTAACTTCCTTCAAAAACATCTTGTTATTCCTCTCAAAATTCTCAGACAACCATCTACTCCACCTTACGTCCGCTTCTCTCTTGGCCTCCCTCACCACGCTGTTCACTAACCTCCTCTTTGCACAATACCTTTCATACGCCTCTGCATTACCTACCTGCAACCATACCTCAAATGCCTGCTTCTTTTCAGCCAATACTGCACTCTCCTCCTCATTCCGCCATTCACTACCTTTCCTTTTACTTCCACCAGTTAGTCTCCTTCCGTACACTTCCTTGGCACACTTCACAACTCCATTCTTCTCTCACTCCCATCTTCCACTTTCTCTTTTATTACATTACACATATTGCTCAGATTAGCCTTATATTCACAGTCGTTCTCTTTCTTATTCAATTCACTCATTTTAGCACCTCTCTTACTCACTCACTCTTCCTCTTTCTCCACTTTTCTCCCCCACTCACTCTACTTTCCACAAAATAATGATCAGATATTCCACCTCTAGTTCTCTCAGTACATTCACATCTAATATTCTTGTCTACCACAACATTATCCATTAATTCTCTGTCAACTACTCTATCATTATCTACTCTGACCCATGTATACTTAAGCACATCCTTCTTTTTAAATTCAGTATTAGCAATCAGCATCTCTCTCAACACACATTTCTATCATTTTCTCACCACTCTCTTTCCTACCAAGTACTCCATACTCCCCAATTACAACATTCACTGGCTCATTCCTTACTCTAGCATTCAAATCTCCCATCAACACTACATTCACATTCATTCCCAAGTCTTTCATACACTCGTTCAATTTCATCCAATATTCTTCTCTTTCTTCCTCACTTCTTTCACTTCCAGGGCCATATGTGCTTCAAATGCCCAAACCTCGCATCCCAGTCTCATTTTAGCCACTATTATTCGAGATGATGCTTTCTTTCACGCCACCACACACTTATTTATCTCTTCACTTACCAACAGAGCCCCTCCCTCTCTTACTCTCCCTCTCTCAACTCCAGGCACCCTACCTACCACATTCCGAGATGTCACCTCACCATTCCCTTTTATCTTAGTTTCGCTCAATGCCTTGTCCCACAGGTATTGTGTGGAGATTTGTGGCTCGCGGATTGGTTGATTCAGCGACTGCTTCTTCCCATCCACCTCCAGACTCTGGAAGCCTCTTCCTCCTTTTGTCTTTCCTAATTCATATAACCTCTCTTCCATCAAAAAGCAAATCTATCGTCATCTCAGGGCCTAATCCTCCATATCTCTAGGTCCTCTGTACTTTGACTATGTTTTCAGTCAGTCCTTTTCCTTTGTGTATCATTACCTCATCTCTGCCTTGTCCATAACCTTTTTCTTTTCCTTCGTCTTAATGTTTGCTCGTGCCTGGGCCTTTATTGATGAGGGCAGTTTTTTTTTTTTTTTTTTTTTTGCCTGTCCCGGTGTCACACTTATAAAAAAAAATCTTTCTCTCCATAAACATACTCCTTATCACCTCCCTCATACTTTCACTTACACTACAACCACGCACATTAAGAGACCCAATTACTTGGGTTCTGGCTGGATCTCTCCTGCCAGAATACCCTCGCATTTCATGGCCACCCGTAGGATGAAAAATACAGAGGAGGGGATTCCCAGTCCCCAGCTTCACCCCATTTAGTCAACTTTTATGACACACAGGGGAACACGGAGGAAGTTTCTGCCCCCTCAGAATTAGTTTTTAAAATCATGTATTTCTTTCATTATCTAGTCAGAGAGTGGGAAAGGAGACCTAGAACGTGAGTTACACGAGTTAGAAGAGAGAGTGGCAGGCCTGGAAGCAGAGGTACGCCGTCTAGAAGCATGGAAACGACAGGTAAGCACAGTAGAATGTGACAGGTGGGTGTTGGGGGATTGTCATGAGTCGAGGCAGAGGGGATTTAACCAGCTATGGTTGTCGGGTCTCAAGGAGAGGGATCCTTACCCACTTGACCTGTTGGTGATCCAAGCAAGGTGGTGTTGGGGAATTCTGCCAGCCCTTTATCCCCAAGGAGTTATGAGGAGTGATCGATGTTTATTAGTTTTTGGTGCATATTTGTGTTTTGACTCTGTCACCTTCTTTACAAAGGAGATTGCAGCCATTGTATATTTGTATGCTTTAATAAAGAATCACTTGCTCACTTATGAAGTAAACTAAGTTTTTTCTTCGTTTAATAGTTGATATAATTGTTTATAGTCAATGACGTACATGAAGCATTAATGTTCAAACTTTTGAAAAAGCAAATTCTCCTTTAATTCTCAGGTATATATTTGTAATATTTATTTTTAAAGAACTCATAAGATTCCAGTCTATTAAATTGGGCAACTGGAACTAGAACATTCAACCGCAAATGTAATGAATTGCATTTAGAGAAATGACGGTCTCAGTTTGGTGTACTTTTAACATATTACCTAATTCAGAGGCCTTTAGCAACTGCAGCCTTTATTGGTTTTCTTGAAGTATTTTACCATTTTTGCTTCTTTTTTTTGCAATTATTGCATTGTCTGCAACTGTATTAAAATGCAATTCGCAGCCTTTGATAAATCAGTTACATATATAAGAATTAGAATTGGCCTAAAACTGATTTCTATGTAACCTGTTTACTTACCTTCCTCTAGTCTGCCACTGCATGTCTAATTCTTTCCCTTTGCTCCATTACTTCTAAACAAATTTCTATCCACTCCTAGACATATCCACCTCTTCATCCCATTACTTGCAGCTTCTTAATGAGTCTCTCTTGTGGGAATGTATCAAATGCCATTTGAAAAAAAAAAATGAAATCTGCTCACCCATGTTTCTTCGAAGATGAGGCGTATATCATTGTAAATCTCCTGACAGCATATTAATGTAGACCTGCCATCTCTGAAGCCATGTTTCGCTGCCAGAAACATTTAACTTACTGAAAACTATGCGTAACCTTTTGGTATGATCATGTTGATTGGAAGTTCCTTTCTCCAGGTTTTTCTTTTTCATTCAGGCTTTTCAACCTTATTCTAGTAGCTCTTTCCTCCTTTTGCCGCTTATTTTTACATTCCAGTTGATTTATATTTTTCCTGAGTGCGCCATACCTCCTTTGCAAACCGTTAAACTTTTAACCTAATTTTTCTGTTTTAATTCCTCATCTCAGACCTGATTGCGTCCATCCCCATTCGAATGAGGATTAACAGTGACATAAAACGGCAAGCATAATAATTTTTGCATTATTTTGGAATCTTATGTCATCCATTTTTTTCTACCTTTTCTGAGAAATCCCGGAACTCATTCCTTATATTAATTTTTGCCCCCCTCTAGGGTCTCAGTTTAATCTCTTCACAGCCTATAATAGGATGTATTTACCTAAAGGTATTAACAAAAATATATAGAGGGGAAAGACACATGACTCCGTGACTCCATAGTTAAAATTTCAAATTTTCACTTAATATATCAAATTTTAAACAATATACAGAACTATGAAAGTACTTTCTAGTATTCTGCATAATAGGTGACTTGAGAACCTTCATTTTCACCACCACTTCTAAAGCAACACTCATCAAAGAAGCGTGATCTTAAGACATTCTTGATACATTGGAAGATTCCAAGTTGTCTTTGTAAACTCTATAAATCGGTGACACTGGTATATCGTTGAGAGCTGTGTCTCTCTCCTTTTTTAAAGAAAGAAACGATTTTTCATGTATCCAGAGTCATGTCATCTTTCAGGATTCCTTCAGTATTTCAAATATGATACAAAGTGCTACAAATAATGACAAAACACATCCCTTAAGAACATTTGAGATATATCGTCAAGTTATACGACTTCATGAGCACCTTATTACATTATGGACTCACATCCTTCTGTTAATAGGAAGGCAATTTTATAATATATTTACCTTTGTTGCCTTACCTACTTCATTGGCTGGTGGAGGAATATATTATACAGTGGATAGTGACTGAAACTCATTGCTTCATTCCTCAGAGAGCAGTTCAATTTTCTTATTTTATTTTTACACGCTTTATGTGTCACTGTTTTAATCCCCATTCGAATGGGAGTAAGACGGGTAAACACTAAGAATTTAAGCTGAGTTCCCCTCCTTTTCAATGACACTACCATATAATCTTACCTAGCATTCATATTTCGCCTAAATGCAAAGCTATTCCAGCGTTTGTTTCTCCAATCCTTAGCACCTCTACATTTATTAAGGAGTAAGGAGCCATATTTCTTTCTATCATTAATATATCACGTAAGTTTATTAAAAGTAGAATAATAATAATAATAATAATAATAGGTTTGTAAAGGTGCTAAATCTTGATAACTTCAGTGTTCTATATTTACTCATGTCTGTTAATGCCAGCATCATAATGTTTGTACTGTAAATCATTGTTTGAGGGAGTTTTTAAAGGCATTTATTGGTTGGGATATCAGAATTTTAAGTAATTAAAACCCTATTCATGTCTGTTAATGGCTGCATCACAATGTTTGTACAGTAAATCAAATTTTGAGGGAGTTTTTAAAGGCATTTATTAGTTGGGATGTCAAAACTTTAATTGAATAAAACCTTAAATCAAGTTTAACATCCTTTTTTCACTTAAAAGATTTGCTGTATTTCTAACCCATCTAAATGTCACATCTATTGATATATACTAGATGGCCTTTTATTACTTCTTTTAATATATATTTAACTTAAACTTGCTCCATATATCCATTGTTAAATTTGTAATCAAGATCAGGGTAAGCACGGTTTCATTTTCACGGTTTCTGGTGTTTTTAAAGTCCAGCATCCATCACTGGGATGTAAACTACCATTGACTCTCCACTCTCAATTAGAATTTGGGGACTGGAGTAGTGTAGTGGTTAGAGTACTCAACTCTGGAAGTGACACACCCGTGCTCAAGCCTACAATGATCCATTAGGAATGGCATCAGCCTTAATTTTCCAGCTGTAACCTGTTTGTCTCCACCCCCATTTGCTTTGGGATTAGTAGACATAAAACTGCAAACCACAACTTTCTCTTGCTATTTGACATATAATGGTATTTTATTATAATGCAACAGGTGACACGTCGCTGGGAAGAAAGGAGGGAGGTTCAAGTGACTCTTTTCACAGAAGAACTAGAATGCTTGGAGCGATCCGAGAAACAATATCAGGCAAGTGGAGTTTGGTTATCAAATATTCTCTTAATCAAGTAGTCCTCAGCACTTCAACAAGCAAAAAAAATCATTCACAATTAGAAAATTCATCACTTCTTCACTATCAGTAGGCCACTCTTTCCTCTCAACGCAAGCTAACCTGACCTAAAGGTCACGTTAGGTTTAGTTAATACATAAACATATGTGGTGCTCACGCGACAGTGGCCTCCAGATGATAAAGAAATAGAATTCTCTTACATGTCTGTGCAGGGACTATAAATCAAAATTAGCAAACCTGAGAACTGTTATATAGCTACAAATTGATGCTTTCCCTTTGTATATAGAATTTTATTTATTTTTTTAATATTTATAATGAATAAAATGAGTAGGCTGTTTATATCAGCTGCTATAAAAAAATTAAGTGTAGATCACATTTTTAGTCTTTCTTGGATGACAACACGCTTGATAAGTTACGTAAGACTGGAAATATGACCAGGTGTTTCTGCAATATGCTTTAAATTAATAAATGCGCTTCTTTGTCCTAATTTTGTTCCTTATATTTTTTTTTTATTGAACAGGTGCTTATTGAAACGCTTATGGCAAGTCGCAATGGATAATCTACATGATACTTATAAGGTAAACCCTGGTTTTATAGCAGATTGAGATGACAGTAGCATTAAAAGTTATTACCTCCTACTGTCGGGATTCGAAACTTGGACCTGTAGAACAAATGTTCGTAGTACTTGACCACATAGTCATAATAGTGAAATAAAACTTACACTGTTGCTTCAGAATTACAGAGGCCACCACTGGTGCTGTCATCTCGAAAGTGTTACCACTGCCAATCCACTTAAGAATGGTACACATTACAAGCTCCTACTTATTATGACTATGGTCATTAAAAAACATACAAATGAAAGCACATATATTAATTATTAAAAGTCTTCAACACTTACTGTTGAAATTCTCATCGCCTGAATCTTTTTCATATAACTCGTGGCTTCCATATTCCACACACTGTACCATAGTCCTCCATTAAGCAATACGTTTCCCTGTAGAAATAACCATTATTTCAGTTCTATCAATATACACTTAAACAGTATCGTAATTTTCTGACTTTTAGATTCCTTCCACCTTCATTCATCATTCTTGCTTTACAGCCCAATACTCTCCTTTTATTTATTACTCTATTCATATGAAATAAACTCCTCGTGAAATAACACATGCCTGTCTTCACCAGATATTTACCTCAATCCACTTTCTCCTCTACCTGCTTTTATGTATGTCTTTATATCCTTACTTCTGGATACTGTGCAAAGCTCCCTGTGCTTAATGAACATCAAATAGCCAACGTATCTAATACATTATCACCTCCTTTCTATTTTTAGGAACTCTATAGCGATTTCATCTATACCAAATGCCTTTCTCCCTTTTTATATTCCAATTGCCCTTCTATATCTTGTCTATATTATAGATGTCTTCGCTAATAAGCAATCTAATCTCCACCAGTTACGCATTCCTTCTCTTCCCAGAAAATTCCTTACTGCCACTACATCTTCACCAGTACAGTTTATAGTAATCCTAAAACACATCTTCCGCTTACGCCTCTCTCCACCGTTTTCACCAAACCATCAGCCTTTCTTCAATATCTTTGTCCTTCTTTTTGTAACTTTTCTTTCTTTATGAATAACTTTTCCCTAGAACTTCACTGGCCCTGAAATATTAGGAAACTGTTCCCCTTTTTTCTTTTTTCAAAATTTCTGCATTGCCCTCCTATACACCTCCATCAATTCAAGGAACTGTACTTGCAGGTATATTATTGTATTGCCTTTTCTATCTTCTCCAAGTCAATAAACTCACATTCCACCACTTCCCCCTTCTCTTGCCTCTTACACTATTGCACTCAAATTGTAAATTCACTTTTTAAGTTATTTATTCATTTCCTTTCCCACTCACTCACAAACCTCTTTTACTCTGCCCATTATCTTTTTTCTTAATTAACTTGTTTTTACTATTTCCTTACATACCACCTCCCTCTTTCATTCCATGCACCGAATCTTAACATCCCCATCAGTAACTGTTGCAACTCACCATTATTACAAATGTCATCCAAAAGTCTGTCCGCTTCTTAAACTACCAGTATACATGTTCAAGCAGAACTGCTACTACATGGATCCCCTTTGTTTCTTTCAAAACAAAATTATTTCCTAAAACCTAAATTCGTTATTGCATCTACATTTATTAAACAATCCCTACTCATGCCAACCTAACATACCATCAACTTTCTTATTAGTTACCGATGAATTTAGATCCCCACAAAGCACCATGTCTTTCTTCCCTTTTAAACTAGTTGGGCTTCACTATGTTCTGTCCATAAATATTCCCTTCCTATGCTACCATCTTCATAAGCATTTGTTATTACCAACCCTTCTCTGTATACTCTTAGATCCAACCATATTAGTTTTTCTTAAATTTTTTTCTCACTCCATCATATACCTCCACATCTCTTCGCCTTAATATTCGACAACTTCCTAACTATCACAATTCCTCACCTCTCATTTACCTTCAAACATCATCTCACTCAGTCCAAAGACGTTCAATTTCTGTCTTTAAACACTTTTCCATCTCGTATTTGTTTGCTTCAACACCACTTACATATATTTATACAAACAAGTCGTCATCATCAGTGATATCACATTTGGTAAATTTTTGTGGCATGGAGAAAGTGTGGAGTACTTTATTCATCTATAAGCTAAATACAGATCTCTCTCAGTCCTCCCTTTGCACCAGCTTGTGTAACAGTTAAGTCCCCATTTAGATGGGGGTTGAAACAAACATGGTCTAGCTGAGGGATTAAAGCTGTTTGCCCTTCTTAACGTCCTACAGTGAGATCGAACCCTAATTAGTTGCCTCCCAACTTGTGCACTCTTCTCCTGAACTACCGCAGCCCCATACATAGTCCACCCCTCCATGAGTAATAACATCATTCAAAAAAGTATTCTATATTTATATATCCCAACTTAAAGGATTATTATTTATTGCATGTCCACACTTGTGTCATTGGTAGAATGAGTCTAGCCTTTTGATATTCAATCAGAATGAACAGCATTGTGTAGGAGGGTTAACCTGGCTAAGCCTAAAAAAAATACAAACGACCAGGGATAAAAGTACGTAGATATAGAGAAATAAGCTTCAAACAGGAAAGTTGAGAAAGTAGATATTCAATACATAGACTGAGAAGAATTGCAAGATATAATGGTTCATCACATGAGTGTTTTTGACAGACACATTTGATTAGCAAGATAAAACAGAAGAGCAGTATCGTTTTGAACTTTAATATATAATTTTTTTTTTACTTTGTTTTGTGTCACTATTAATTCTCATTATGGGGGTGGACACACACAGGTAGGTACTGGGAAATTAAATCTTTATAACTTAGTATCATTTCTAAATGTATTAATTCAATAAAAACTACTAAATAGTTCTCACGAATTTTATATTGATAGAAACAAGTTAGAATACATTATTTACATCTCTTAAAGATAAAAAAAAAAAAAAAAGTATTTCCTTGTATAATTTCATAGTAAGGGTCATCAACTTACGACTTTTGAAACTTACAACTGAAACCAGGAAAATACATTGAGTTCTTGCGTGATATAAAGGCATAAAAATATATAAAAGAATATTCAATATATATTAAAGTAAACTGCAAAAAAAAAGTCAAAATTATTACAAATTTTATTATAAATCATGTATAAAGAAATAAAAGAATAATAAAATCCTATTAATGTAAATTATTAAATCAAGAAAATTTTCCAGGAAAAGAGAGAGAAGGTGTTTTGCTTTGGAAGAAGAAATAGTGGCAGATTGAAAGAATTGTATGCGATGTTTTTTTTTTTTTTAATGATTGTGACACCAGGACGGGGGGAAAATAATCTCCCCTCATTAGGCCTGAGCATGAAGAAAATAAAAAGTAAAGAGAAACAGAGATGGGGTGTTGTGACTTGTCAGATGAGAAGAGATAATAAGAGATGTGTAATGAATATCTAAAAATATTCGTTGTTGATGTTACATAAAAAAATAAGACAATAAGCTAAATATTTGCCGAAAAAAAAGTGTTTATGACTAGCCCAAGTACTGTCTCTGATAACGCCATCAGCATTTCACAGCCAGACATGACTGGTCAGTATATAAATGTCAAAATGTACATGGAGAGTGTAATATGAATTTCTTTACATCATTTCATTAAAAAATATATAAATAGGTTATAATATTAAAAATAAATATATTGGTGCAATAAAAATAAAGAGCCAACAAAAGATGTAGACGAAGAAGAATATGACGAACATGATATACTGTTAGTGTCGACTACACTACGGTCCCATACTATCATCTTCCCACAGTCCCATACTATCATTTTCCCACTAATTTAAAAGTAAAACTTACAACCAGTTGGTAGAAACCGACTGTGGTCATAAGTGCAGGCCCTTTTTAGTTTTAAACATCGACCTAAAACTAAGCTATGTCCACTTCTCCTTTTAATATTTATCTATCACAGGCAAAAACTAGGTAAAACATGAATATACAAGAATACATACGTTACAAATATATTGCATCAAAGTAATTAACAGTTGAAATTTCTTTATTAGTTACAATCACAAAATCATAACTCGAGAAAAGGGGGTATTGAATCTTACTGTTTAATAGTATAATGGACCCATAGTTATTAAAATAATACAAATCTTGCAACATGAAATAATAAAGGTTATTACTGAGAAAAAAAATGACAATGACTTTGTTCATATAAAATTATATGTGCTTTCTAGAGTGATCTAACATTTTCTGGAAACTACATATACTGTGGACTTACAACCTCGCAAGCAAATATACATACAATTACACCTAAATGCCTGTTAATTTTCATTAACATTAACTTGAAATATTTTCTGACTACACTGATGCTTTTTGCATTAGCTCCTTTCATTAAGATGTAAAGCTCGGATTGTCATCTTCTCTCCTCATATATAAAGACATACAGTATATAATAGCTAGGCAGGAGTATGAGTAAATTTAGTATTATCCTTCCTGTCAATCCCCTCTTTGCATAACTTTCCATACACTTAGAGGAAGATTCTGCAGTTTATTGATAGCTGGTAGTCCCCACTGCATCCAAAGCAATCCAACTGCCACTAGTGTTACACTTTCAATATAATAGCCATCAATATCAACGTTGCATTTACCACCCCCACCTTCACAAGCCTGAGGGAGGAGAAAATTAAATTTATACACATTACATGAAAAAAGACAACTTATCACTGCAAATTACTTTACAAAATATCATAAACATTCAGAACATATTTGTAAATGATGCATAGTTAAAAAGTCAACTATCACAAACTACTCAAGAACTAACCAGCTTATTTTCTTCACTGTTACAAGAAATAACATCTGGAACTCCAGTGCAAGACTTCCATGTCATTTCTGAGACAAATCGCAAAGCTACCCAAGAAGGCCAATTTCCTCCCAGATTTGTGAAAGTGTTAAGGAGTGTCATGTATGTACCTCCAACACTTGAGTCACTGATGCGTGCAAAGAAAGCCATTATCCCAACAAACATACAGTTAACAGTTACCTGAAAAAAAAAAAATCAACTTATCTCTGCCCACTGAAGTGACCTTACCGAACAAATAGAAATGAGTACTTGGCTTATGGTAAGAGTAACATGTAATGCTATATTAAATATATATTGTGCAAGAGATCAAATAAAAACCTAAAGAAAAAAAAAAGCAATGTTATACTAGAATTACTAAAAGGGATAGTGCTGCAAACGGCTGGCAATCCCTCCTGGTTTTTTTCCATCAGCTGATGGAAGGCTTTAGGATGATTAAGGTATGATGAAGATGTGATGACTGATAGGTGCTTGTGGTCTATGATAACATACCTGTTACATTACAACCAATAATTGCAATATTGTTCAAAAGCCATGAAACTCTTTAGTATTTTGTTTTTATATTACATGCTATGCTGTGTTTCATATACACTTGTCCTGCTCTATGAATTATTTGATGCAATGAGGAGGATTTTGGGAGTCTATGACTCCATACGCAACACCATTGGTAGCATAAGTTTCTAGCAGGATCACCCATTGCAGTAAGGTCAAGAAAAGGGATCCCGAGTAAGAGCAACCCAAACCAGAGATTCTTAACAGAGACCAGGCAAACTAAGTTACTCCCAACTCAATAGCTGTGAAAGTGGATGAAGGCTGCAACAGATCAATAAGCTCCAATCATTTTGGTTTTCTTGCTACTGGAAAAAGCTGATTGATTTTGAAGTATTGTGTGCTTAGTGGAGTGCAACTTTATATACATGTTAAACAAATACACGAGTCTTTGCTCTGTGAACCAACAAAAGTCCACAGATAACTAGCCTCTGGCTAGTACAGTGGTAACACACTGGCTTTGTATTCATGAAGTCGGCAGATCGAGTCTCGTCTGGGCAAGAGAGTTTAAGCTGTTTATTGGGAGGTTACTGCTGTGACTGGGCACCCCTGTGGGGGGTTGGAGCTTGCTCCGGCTGACCTTCTGAGGAGCATCTCGAATGGATATCGGAACTGAAACCTGGCAACCTTTACCTATAATTGGCTTTTATTCTGCAATATTCTATATATAAAGTAGTGACCCCAACCTATCTTGCATCCAGTTACTTCTTTGGAAAAAATTAAGTAGTTCATATCTTGTGTGCACCCTGCGAGAGTGAGAGTGTGTGTAAAGGCATGTGGCATCTACCAGCTTACCCTTCCTGCTCAATCACTCGGTCCACACGTGATCTCTGGTGCATTCGTGAGTCCTCTCTAAGCATTGCAACAGCATTTCCCAAAGTGCCTGCATTACTGTGTCTTTGGGAACACTATGTTCCAGTGCTTGCAAATGCCCAGAAACAAGCATACAACTGACAGCAAATGACATATGGCTGACAGGCAATGGAAGCTGAAAATCATCGAGGAACATGAATGATGCCAAACATGCTGGCCACTGCTCAAAAAGTTTTTTCTCTTAAGAATGTGATGCTGCGACAGGCAGAGAAAATTACCCTCATCAGGCCCGAGAGCAAGAAAATATTGCGAAGAAAAAAAAGCAGCTAAAGGACAAGGCAGAAATTAGAGAATGATAAGCAATAAAAGAACAGGCTGAAAGAGTTGTCAAAAAAATAAAGGTCTAGAAATATGAAAGGATTAGGCCCTGAGATGACAAAGATAAGCTTTCTGAAGGATGAAAGGTCAAAAGACTAAGGGAAGACTGAAAGAGGAAGAGAATTCCAGAGTTTGGAGGTGGAAGGAAAGAAACAGTCACTGCAATGAAAAATATGCGAGCTACAAATCTCCACACAGTATCTGTGACGAGGCTGCTTGGCATATATTTCACAGCCTCCTCATCAGGGGGAAGATATGCAGCTGGCCAACTCATCATATAAGCGATGGAAGTAATACCAATAGAAAACTGAAAGACATACACGTAAGTACCTTCCGACAAAGAGAAGGAGACTTAAGATTAGAAAAAGAGAAGGGTCGTTAGTGAAGCTAATGGCCTTAGATTTAACCATATCAGGGAGATAAGTATAAAAAGAAGCACCTCCTGATGTGAGAGTAGTGATCTAATTAGGGACAGATAAAACCTTTATAGAATTTTAGTTTTGAGAAGAGAAAAAGAAATGACGAAAACAAAACAACTCCCACTATCTTGGATGTAGTTTCAGAAATTTGAATTATGTGACTCCTCCAAGACATGTTTTTAAAAGTAAGAGGATAAACTTTGTTGTTTTTGAAGACAATAGGGCTATCAGGAGGAGAAAGAAAAATAGCCAGAAACTGTGTCTTGGAGGAATTAAATTTTACAAAAGTTCGTATGCCCCACTCAAACACACTCTGTAAATTGGAGTTGAGAGTTAGAGAAAGAGTGATATGAGACTAATTTCAAGCAGCAGAGACGACAGTTGTAAGGAGAAGGCAGAGGAAACATGAAGGGTAGAATTGTCGGCAAAGGCGAGGAGAAGCGAGAAAGATGGGGATTGGAGATCATTGGGGCTATCAGCAGGAAAAGATAAAAATAAAACAGCCATAAACTGTCTTGAAGGCATTTACTTTTACTAAATTTTTTATATACCCCACTCACACCTGTAAATCAGAATTGAGAGTTGAAGAAAGAGTGACACGAGACTGATTTCAAAAAGCACATGAAGGTCGTGACAAGGCAGAGGAAACATGAAGGGTAGAATTGTCGGCAAAGGTAAGGAGAAGAGAGAAAGATGGGGTTGGAGAAGATAACTGAGGCTATCAGGAGAAGAATATAAAAAAAACTAGCCAGAAACTGTCTTGGCGGCATTAAATTTAACTAAATTTTATATGCCCACTCAGATACTATGTGTAAATTGGAGTTGAGACTGATTTCAAGCAGCAGACATCGGTCGTGAGAAAGCAAAGGAAACATGAATGGTAGAATTGTCAGCATAGTAGAGGAGAAGAGAGGAAGATGGGGACTGGAGAAGATAATAGGGGCTATCAGAAGAACCTGTGTCTTGGAGACATTAAATCTTAATAAATTTTATATGTCCAACTCAGTAACTCTGTGTAAATTGGAGTTGAGACTTGAAAAAGGAGTGATACAAAACTGATTTCAAGCAGCAGAAAACGGTCATGAGAAGAATACAGTGAAAACATGAAGGGTAGAATTTTCAGCAATGGCAAGAAGAGAGAAAGATGAGGAATGGAGAAGTTAATTGATGAAGAAAAGGAACCGAGTACATGACAACCCAGAACCCTGTGGAAGACCATCAGTAACTGGGAATGAGCTACATATTGCACTGTCAATAACTTTAAATATAATAGGGGTCAGAAAGGAAACTGAAAATAAGAGAACAGAAACAGGGGGTAAAACCAAAAGCAGGAAGCTAGGCTAATGGAGCCTTGTGCCAAAATCAGAAATTAGAGCAATTGGTCGGTATTTTGAAGCAATAGAATGGTCATTCTTCTTAGGAACTGGCTGAAATAATGTTTCTAATATGAAAGATAGATACTGGTTGAGAAAATGGAGAGAAAAAATACAGCATAGCACAGGAGCCAGTTCATCTGCAAATTCCTCAAGGCACCTTGCAGACATATCACTGGGTCTTATTCGTCTTCAGAGAGCAAAGAACTCTACAGACTTTGTGTGTAGAAAGAACAGGGGAGGGCAGAGAGTTAGTGGGGAGTAAAGTACGAGGGTCAGGTGCACTGGAATTACTTACGTAAGAGCTAGTGGAAGAATGAGAGCAAAAGAGAGTGGTTCAGTCAGTGGGAAAGCAAGCTACTGAACTATCAGGAAGAAAGAGAGGGGGGAAAGATTGAGTTAATGAAGTGTTTGGAGAGCTTTTTGGCTAAGGATCAGATACATTTATCAGGAGAAAAGTTCAGGTTATCAACTTTCCTTGCAAGATAGGAAGCTTTGGACCTATGAATCTGAACAGAGCAGTAATTCCTACATGTAATAATGGAAGAGCAAATTAAATCAGAAGAGACTCTGTATACCTGGTATGCCTGATCCCTGGCCTGAGTAGTCAAGGAGCAGGCATGGCCAACCAAGGATTAGAGGGAGAAAAACTTTTGACAGAGGAGAGGATCAATGCCTCAATTCCTGAGATTATGATCTCAACTACTTTTTGGGCTACCTGATCAGGATTGCGGTCCAAAAGCAGTAGTCCTCCTATGGAATATGAAGGAGACATGCAAAGATTCATGGTAATAGGAGAGACATTCAAAAGATACAAAGCCTGTCGAGTTAGGACAGCAGTAAATAGCAGTAGCAAAGAAATATGGTGGTTCAGCAAGAAAACATCGACATTAGGAGATTAAAGGTCTATGAACCTTGCAATACTTGTGTTAGTGCTGAGGTAGATACAGAACCCACCGTGGGAACAGAAATGAGAATAGTAAAGATAGTGAGAGATTTAAAACGGTTCAGGGAATGCACAGCAAGACAGCTGAGTTTCAAAGAGGAGGAGATCATGGGGGTGCTCCAGTGATGTTCTAGAGACGAAAGATTTTAGTTCAGTTGCTGGATGTTAGAAAAGTGTAATAAAATAAACAGATCTATCAGGAGGTGAAAGGTTTACGGCAGAATGTTTACTACCACCAAGGATGTCCATCTTTATGCCAATGTGGAGTCAACAAGATCCCCAGACATTCTTAGCACCCCTCTATGCCAGGTTGTAACCATTACTAACACCAGGCGAGTCCAACCTCACGCCAATAATGGGTTCAACAAGATCCCTTCATAGTCTTAGCACTCCTCTAAGCTATATATTGGGGGCCATAATTGTGAACCTTCCAGAATTGTAATAATTATAAGAATAAAAGAAAGCAGAGAAGGAGATGGGGAGTTCTGTGACTTGTCAAATGTAGAGGGGTAGAAATATATGCGTAACGAATATGGAAAAGAACTGTGACTAAAGCAGGACTTAATATTAAGATCTCTTAGCTATTCTTAAGTCTGAATAATCTTCAGTTGTAGAAACGTAACGGATGGCTGGTGCCACTGACCAACCTACTACTACTTGAATATGAGGTGTATACAATCATCACAAATAAAGTAAATGTACATAAAAATTGGACAAGTGTTTTGTGTTTTTCTTGAGTAAAATAAAGAGATATAATGTCTTTAGTGTTAATCTTCGCAATAAGGTAAAACACAATTCTTAACTTCTCATGTAGTATGGAAGAATAAGTAATTGCACTATAGTTTTATTTAAGACTAAGAAACTGTCGTAATTGAGTTTTAAAGAGAATGCTGAAACTGGAATAAGGGAGTACAGTACTATTCAACAATACAACTACTCACTAGTATAGGGTCTGGTCTTCTACAGATACATAATACTTCACCTTCAGTTTTTTAGGTGAGTTCACTGTTTAAGTAAGAATAAGTATATATCGAACCTTAATATCCCAGCTCCATCCTGTCTCTGTTCACCCCAATTCTAATGTGGCTTTATGATCACACAAAACCAGTAAATAACAACAACAATACTGTAATGTCAAATTCAAAAAAATTCAATGAAATCAGAATATCATTGAACACTGCTCTAGTCTCCAAAAGCGCTTATGTATTTTTCATTAAGTACATTTACGGTTTTTAATTACAGTCTACAGTAATTACCATTACTGTATATCTTTTATCTTCCCAAACTAATACCATGTATATATTGTGCTATGCCTGCACAGTACAGTGCACATAAATGTATTTGGTGTATACAGTCCTGAGTACCCTATACTGTGCTTACAGTCCGACATTAACATGTATATTTATTATGAACAGCATATGATGTCATATTTCCTGACTTGACACTGAAACAGCAGACTCACCAAAAAATATAAATTAGCGGCCTACTGTAGTCTGTGCCTATACATTTTATGCTTATTTATAGTAAATATAGACTAGATTGATAATAAAACTTGGTTTTTATATATATATATATATATATATATATATATATATATATATATATATATATATATATATATAGCTTGTTTTGGTAAATATTACGATTGTTGTTGCTTGCTGTTTTATATGTCATTATCAATCCCCATATGAATGGGGGTAGACACAGCAGGTAGAAGCTTGGGAATGAAGAACCTTCTTGATGACCCAAGATAGGTTTGAACACAGGTTTGTCACTTCCCAAATAGATCTTCTAACCATTGTGCTATTGCGGTCCCAGCTAAATTTATGATTCGCTTCTCTTAATGCCTTACCTGGTGTAAAAGATACACAACAACAATGATGCAATAGTAATGCAAAGGATAAGATCCGTCACCCAGCTTGAAACTTGGAGTCATCCAAACAAGCCCAGCAAATACCAGACCAAATATTAACCTAAAAAAAGGAAAATAACGAGCATAAATCTAAATACAGTATCATAATAAGGTATTAAATAATTTAATAAATCAAGTACAATCTATAACCAATCCTAAGTACAGGTGGTCCCCGACTCACAACAGGGTTTGGATCTGAAGAGACCGTCATAAAGTAGACCCGTTGTAAGTCGGACAAATGTATAAATATTTAGTCTAGCTTAACATTTATAGCACACATTTAACAATTTTTCATCATTATGAGCAGTGCATAAACATAAATAAATATTTATTTATTTATTTACATGAAAAAATAAAAGTGAAATATGGCAAAAATAGTCTTCAGAATCTCGTATGTTTTGATTTCCCCTAGTGATTATTATTATTATTATTATTATTATTATTATTATTATTATTATTATTATTATTATTACTTTAGCAATAATAATTATAATAGTAATAATTATTATTATAATGATTATTGCATTATTACCATAATTATAATTATTTTTATTATTACAAAAGTAACATTGATGATAATAACCATACTGACCTGTATTTTTAAAGTACAATATGGGTATTATTATCACTATTGTTATTGTTGTACTATTACTACTGCTACTACTAATAATAATACCTGTACTTTAACAGTTCCAAAAAATGTAAAATACAGTATATTTTTCATTTAGTCAGCTATACCAGCTAGAAAATAAATTAATAAATATGTCCTGATGGCCGTTGTAAGTGCGGGTTGTCAATATTCAGGCATGTCATAAGTTGGAGACTCCCAGTATTTTGGAAATTAAATTTAGAGTACCTACTCCAAATACATTTGCCATAATCCCCTTTAAAAGGGAAGTGGATGAGTCAGGGCAAAAAACCTTGACTCTTTGTGGGAGGAAAATACAAAGAAGGGATTTCCAGTCCCCTTGCTCCGCCTCATGTAGTCGATTGTTATGACAAACAGAGAAACAAGGAGGTATTCTTCCCCCTCAGGGACTACTTGTATGTAGATAAATCAGCTCTTTCAAACAGGCCTGGGACTGATATTGAAAATATACCAGTGTACTAAATAGACTGAGGTAAGAATGACTAAGAACTTGAGATTTTTGGCTAAAGAAATAGCATTACGAGACCGTTCCCTAATAAGAAAACAGATGATCTTTACATGCCAGTAGTTAATGCTAATATAGTACCTTCAGTAGCAAATTTAGTTAGACTCACTAGAAGTCATGGGTGCATTTTAGATACCAGAGAAAGAATATTACTTCATCAGGAGCATTTTTAGAGTTATATAAATGGAACTTTATAAGAGTCCACAAAGTAGCTGGAAAGCTTTGAAAAGTCTAATTATTTGTGGAAGGATACTAAACATATTAGTACAAAGGAGGATTTCTTTTGAAAGCCAGCAAGTATGTGATTAGATGTTGCTGTTTCGTGCTAGCTTAAGCAACATATTATCTCTGATTTTTAAGATATAAATTAAGTTTTTTCTTCTTTTACTGTCATAGCCACCATTAAGCTCCAACAGAAAGTGTGAATGAATCCAAAAAATTTGCAAACGGTTTGATTTTATACATCTGGTTAGATGTCGCTGTTTAGTAGGAGGAATAAGTACTTATGCTAATAGTGAACTTCAACTGATACCGAGAACGTAAATGAGTCCATACAGCTTGCAGTCGTTCAATTTTCAATATCTCTCACCCTGACATGCAAGAGTATTGATAGAATATGAAGACAGCGACTATTCTGATGCCTTAAAATAAAAGCCTTCTATTCTCGTGTCCTAAATAGTGCTTTATTTGCTTCTGCAAATTAAATGCCATATTCAAAGGTGTACTCATTAAACAAGATGAATTAGCAAGCTTAAAGAGACGATAATTGTTATGAGTGTTCTTTTCACATATTCTACTTGGGTAAATGAAAATATCGCCCATTTGTTTAAATATTAGAAGGGTAAGAAAAACCCAAGTTAAAAAAATATATGAAAATAAAAAATATTAAGTTTGCTCATACTCCTTCTCCTAAACATAACCTTGTACTTAGATGAAAACAACTTGTTATCAAAAACTAACAAGAAGGAAAACTGTAATGTTAAAGCTTGAGGTGCATAAACGATATATATATATATATATATATATATATATATATATATATATATATATATATATATATATATATATATATATATATATATATATATATATATATATATATATATATATATATATATATATATATATATATATATATATATATATATATATATATATATATATATATATATATATATATATATATATATATATATATATATATATATATATATATATATATATATATATATATATATATATATATATATATATATATATATATATATATATATATATATATATATATATATATATATATATAAATATATATATAATAAAAGGCTATATAGTATTAATAAGAAAAAATGCTCCAATATTTACCTAAAGGAATATCCAAAAACAAATGGGGTGAGAGGTTTAGGGCCTGATGTATACCGAGATATATACAGTGGAAGGAAAATCTGGATAGGAGTAAGAGGAATGGACAGGAGTGCTAACTTGTCTTTGGGTACGCCGTTTTCAGTTAATTTTAGCACTGTTAAGGAATCAGCAGCTGCAAATCCAATCTAAAAAAATAAGAGTATTATGAATTAATTGGGATAGTAATATAATCATGCAATATATACAAAAGTATTCTCACCACTTAATAATACCTTACAGTATATTTGCTTTCTCTTACTTTACATAAACTATCTTGTAATTCATTATCAAAACAGGCATGGATCATCACAAGGTCATAAAAAATATGTCTCGAGCCTTAGAGAGATTCATACACCTGTGCTCTTCAAAGAACAAGGAATACAAATTACTAACACAACTGATATCATAAATTTACAAGATTACTATTGTAAGGGATTACAGCAGGTACTTGATTTACGACAGGGTTCTGTAGAGACACCTGTCGTAGTCCAATTTTCAGCGTAAGTTGGAACACTCCTGAATACGAACCTAGGTCCCCCACTTAAGCTAAAAATAAATAATTTAAAACAGAAACATAATCTAAGACATAAAAAGAGTAAATGTACACTCTACAGTGTTGTTTACCTTTACTCCTGTGGTTGACTTGCATTATCAGCCCCTGTCCAACTTGGGAACTTTCAAATTTCAGCATTTGGCTCTAAACCCATACGTGTCTTCAACACAATATCAATATTTATCGCATTAAATATATATCAAAATCTATATATATAAAAAATATAAACAAATACACTATATACTGTACAAAAGTCTAAAACCTTTCAATTTTTGCCTGGGTCGAACAGCTTAGCAACCAGCAAATGAGCACAGAAACAATAATATGGCATATGAGTGGAAACTGGGCAACCCTTCTTCTACTATCTTTCCCATTTTCACAGCATTAAACAATTGTTTTGGTTTCTCCTGAATCAACAGAAGGATCACTGTGATGCGCCATCGATGATGGTCATCCAGCCAAAGCATTAATAACATTTTCATTTCAATCATGTTGAAAGTATGTAATCACTGCAAATGAGCACGAGAAACACTATAGCATACAAGAGTGAACCAAGTGATGCTGCTTCTTCTTCTTCTCAGTGTAATAGAGTGTGATAATGTATTTTTCCGCCAATCTCAGCAAATTTTTTCGTATAAAGATCATATTTACGGCTGTGTACTTTGTAATATTGTAAATGAATTAAATCTAATTCCTTCAAATTACCAAATACTTGTACATAAACAAATAATGCAAGTGCAAGGGTTACAGCTCAAATATATATTCGCATTCCTGGCAACCCCTTTGAGAGAGAGATACGTAATACACTGACAAATCAAGGCATTCCTTCTGAAGAAGTCTTGATTAAGGAGCTTTATCGCACACCAAACTGGGTTTCCTTCGCAATAACGATATCGAAAGGATTTGAATATGTGCCTTACAAACTGAATCAATGGCCTACAGGCACAAGTGTCCAGCCATTTCGTGGGAGCAAACAATGGTCATACCAAAATAAACAGCAAAGAGCAAATGGAACAATCCCCTATATGCGAGACTACAGAAAGAGACACGATACAAACCTCTCTTATCGCCGTCCAAGCACAAGAGACTTCTCCTGGAGTGATGGCTCTTACAACCCTAGACACTCACCTAGGCATACAAACTTTGGGAAGGCCCGATCATACCACGGCACGTACTCAAACCAGCATTACACATCCAACGGCAGGTACAGACACCAGGATCCATGGGCTAACCCCAGAACACACTACAATGATGAATTCCCAGCAGAATCATACAGTCGAAACTACAACTATGACTATGGATACCACCCCAATGAAACATGGTAATACCTCGTCTCCTGCTGTTGCTGTTACTGCTGTCGATGTGAAAGTTACTTGTAAATATAATGATAGATTATCTGTCGTACATATAAATGCACAATCCCTGTTATCCCATATACTAGAAATTGAACATAAGCTTGTACAAGAAAATATTGATGTTCTTTGCATTAGCGAATCATGGCTGTATCCGTCAATTAATAATGCATTTATTAATATTCCTTCATATAATATTTATCGCTATGACAGTGGTAGAGGTGGAGGTGTATGTTTATATGTTAAAAATTATTTGAAGGCCACTGAACTAAATCTTGAAACTGAGAAGCACGAAGGAGTGGAAGATAAATGGATCTCTGTCCAACATAAAAAGTTTCCTTCTATTATCATAGGCTGCGTGTACCGCCACCCCAAAGCCTCGGTAACCTCCTTTAGCTATATTTTGGACGTTTTTAAGGAGATAATTTTAAAAAACAAACCAGTTTTTATATATGGCGATTTTAATGATGATCAACTAAAAAGAGAAAATAAAATGAGTAGACTTATTAAGAATTTAAATCTAGAACAGATTATAAATAAACCAACTAGAATCACTCCCACTTCAGTTTCCCAAATCGATCTAGTAATAACAAACTCCAAACATATGATAACTAAGTGTGACGTAATGCCAAGCCCTATAGCAGACCACGAGGAAATTGTAACGTCCCTAAATATTCGCAAACCAAAGAGACAACCAATCTTTAAAACATTCAGATGCTTAAGAAATTATTCACAAGAATTACTTTGTAGTTTACTTATGAATGAAGTACATAAATTAAATGAAATTCTATATACCGATAATATAAATAAACAAGTAAGAATTTTAACCAGTGTCTTATCATCATGTATAGATCGATGTGCACCACTCGTGACAAGAGAAATATTTCGTCCCCCCGCTCCTTGGATAACAGATGACATAAAAAACATTATGAAAGAAAGAGACAAACTACAAAATGAAGTAAAACTACAAAGAGATAATATCCCTTTAAGAGAAAAGTTTACAGAGCATAAGAAACAAGTAAAATCATTATTAAGTAACAGTAAGAAACAGTATTACAAAAAAGAATTTCAAAACGCTAAAGGCAATATCTCTGATACATGGAAAATTGCTAAAACCATGCTTTCCAATAACTGTAATAAAAGTAGTAACATATCAATTATACCCGATGAGGTAGATGTAAGTGCTAAAGCAGAAGAGTTCAATAATTTTTTCGCTGAAGTGGGGAAAAAAACCTTTGAAAAAACAAAAAAAGAAATAATAAATGAAATCAATAATAGTAATGGTGGTAATAATAATGATGATGGTAGTAGTAATAATAATAGAAATGTTGATAATGGTGTAAATAATAATGATGGTGGTAGTAATGGTAATGATAATAGTGATGATGGTAGCAATAATAATAATAATGTAAATTTGGAAGAACATAGTGCATTCAATAGAAGTACTGATGTCTTTAACCCTACTACAGTAGATTGTAATACAGTAATCTTAGTAATAAAAAATCTGAAAGACTCTAATGCATATGGATCAGATGGAATTTGTTTTCGTTTTATTAGAGATTCATTATTTGTAATAGCTTATTATCTGACGGTAATAATCAATACTTCCATAGTTACCAATATCTACCCAGATTTATGGAAAAATCCCCATGTAATTCCTGGTTTTAAAAATGGAAATCCTGACGACGTCTCTAACTATAGACCAATCTCTTTACTACCAATTTTATCAAAGATACTTGAAAAGATTGTTGCAAATCAGTTAAGTGAGTTTCTTGAAAAAAATAAACTTATTGCAAAAAGTCAACACGGTTTCAGGCCAAAATTATCAACTGAAACTGCCTTATTGAAAATATCAGATGAAATATACAAAAATATAGATAATAAGAAAATATCATTGCTACTACTACTCGATCTTTCTAAAGCTTTTGATAGTGTAAACCATAGTATATTATTAGAAAAATGCAAAAAAATGAACATTGACCCAAGCTGGTTCGAGAACTATTTAAAAAACCGCTACCAGTCAGTCAGAATAAAAGATACAGTTTCAAGTTCCAAGAAGGTATTGTTTGGGGTCCCTCAGGGATCGATCCTAGGACCTATACTTTTTCTAATATATGTAAACGATCTAGTAAAATATTTACCTAACTGTTATGTCATTCAATATGCTGACGATACTCAAATCTTAATTGAGGGAGAAATTAATGATTTAGAAAATATTATTCGTAGAGCAGAAGAAATTTTGTATATGGCTAAACGTTACTTTCTAAAAAATGGTCTGTTACTTAATGAAACTAAAACCCAATCTATTCTTATCGGATCCAGACAATTATTATCAGAAGTTGATGACAATCTTCATATAAATTTTAACGGTAATATCATTAAGCCAATGAACTCGGTAAAGAACCTAGGTGTCTATTTTGACCGTTACATGAATTTTGAAATGCATATAGATGAAATTTATAAAAAAGTAATGGGTACTCTAATATATCTAAATAGGGTAAAAGACTCATTTGAAACATCAACTCGTATAATAATTGTCCAGTCCTTAGCTATGAGTTTAATTAATTACTGTCTCAAAGTTTGGGGATGTACAAATAAGACTCAATTACAAAGAATACAAAAGTTACAAAACTTTGCAGCACGAGTGGCTGTTGGCAATGTAAGAAAATACGAGCACATCTCTCCTGTTTTAAAAGATCTAGAATGGATAAAGATTAGAGATAAATATGTTTTTGATATATGTACCTTTGTTTTTAATATACTAAGAAACAATATTCCTGATTGCTTGTATAATTTTTCCACAGTAAGCTCAGTTACCGGGTTAACTACCCGTCAAGGGGAAGATTTATTAGTACGAAGGTCTAAAACTGATATTGGCTCAAGAGATATAAACATTCGTGGACCTCATTTATATAATCAGCTTCCCAGAGAACTAAAAAATGCTGGTTCAGTGTATACTTTTAAATATAATCTTAAGAAGTTACTCTTAAAGGAAGATTTTACTTGTAAATTTTAATTGTACACCCATATTTGAATACCCAATGTATGTTGGAAATAAAGTATTATTATTATTATTATTATTATTATGATATATATGGGAATTGTAATGATAACTATATTTTTGGTTAAAAGTCTCTGCCTAAAAAAAAAAATAATAATATTCTGCTACTCTATAATAGACATTTTTAAATATGGTTGTAGTTTCGTACTCACATAAATCATATCTGCAATGCACATTATAATTATTAAATAAGAAAAAATAACTGCTATTTAGAAATACGTAAATATTTTTAACACAAGTACAAAAGTATTTTACATTGATAAATGTAAAATGTAATGTTTTGTACTAACATAGAAATAAATTATATATATTTTTACCAAATCTACTAAAGTATATTACACTGATACATGTAATATAATCAGTGAGAACTTAGATTTAATATTTCAAAAGTTTTACTCTAAATTTGTGACTTATCTCTATCATTCATTTTATTTTTATGACAGAGGAAGGCAAAGGAGGTGTTTTTGCCCCCCTCCCTCAGGAGAAAGTGAATAATAAATTAGCATAAACACCAAATACACTGAACATGTGTCTTGCTCCTAGCTGTAGAATTACACGTGACCTATTGGATATAGGGTGATGCTAACGTAAGTGGATATATATCTAAAGCAAATTCATCCAAGATATTACTTTGCTAAATATGTCACATAATTAATCAGAACTACATTAAATAAAGTCAAAAGAAATTATGAGAGTTGTAAATATGTAAGAAGAAAATAGGGATATGGAAAAGGGTATACTAGTATAACCTCTCCATACTTACAATGTACAAAACGATACTAAATACGATTTCTACTCTAATCACACGAAATGTAAAGTTTAAAAACAATAAAATAAAAATACTTAACACTAGCTTGCATCATACCTTGCAAGTGAGGAGTATGATGATTAATTCTCGCATCACTTTCATATTAAAAGTTTTACTTAATACTTTATAAGTTTCAATCAATCCAAAGGTTGGATCGTCAACATCTTCCTGCAAAAAGGGAAAATTATTGAATTAGGGTATCACAATATAGCCAGAAAGATTCTATATAGCTTATTTTTAGTAATTTTAAAGCCACTCTTTACTTAATTCTGGATGAAATAGCACCACTGTAGATGTATAAAAAAATAGTTTAGTTTAGGCTTGAGGCACAAAATAGGTATCTTTGTACCTACTGGGCCACCAAGGAAATTGTAAATATAAAAGCAAATAGAGTGACAGCACATAGTGCCACAGCATATGCAATCAAGTCAAAAGTTTTCAAGAGCAAGGGCGATGGAGTGAATTTCATTTTGGGTATAAAAACGTCCATAATGTGAATTCAAGAGTTAAGGCATCATTAGGAAAGAACATAATCATCAAATATTTGAAAACACAGTAGTTGCAATATGTATCAATCTTCAGTGCGTATATGAGCTATGAAGAAAAATACTCTACCAAAAACATGGAAAATTAAAGAAAACAAAGTGTTGAAGGACAATGTGGATAAATAAAGTTTTTAAAGTAAATGATGAAATACTGCAATGAAGCCCTCAAAAATATTACCAAGGACAAGAAAATTAATATACACAAGAGAATAGTTTAAAAAAGCTCAGAAAATGTGATATTGAAAGACGGATAAAATTAGACACAGAGCTATAAAAGATCCATAATGGAAGCTCCCATGGGAAAATTGTAAATGATGATTGGCGCAAGAGCAAGTGAGTAGAAAATATCACACACAATTTGCATTGAAAAATGCGTAAGTGAAAATAACTGAGAGAAATCACAAGAAGGGCTCATGAAGCACAAAATGACTTTTAACCCCAGACAGAACCAGTAAGATATGCTGGAACATCTAAAAATTATTAATAGGACATACTAATACTAAAATGTAAAAGGTTAAGTACTATTCTGAATAGATGAGCTCTAAAAGAAATTGACAAAATAATTGATTAAAGCAGTATTTGTGCAGCTTCAATAAATTGCAGCCATACAAACCAGCACATCATACGTAATGTGGTATGACCTATTAGGAACAGTCGATTAGTAAGCCTTCACCTACCAAAGGTCTTCATGACAGCTTGGCTACAATGTGCACTGGTGTCCTTTCTTCTGTAGGCTAAATTATTTTATCCACCATTGGGATTATCAACTCACATCTACTAACCTGCAGAGAATGTCCACACTAAAGCCTGCTACATATACATATAAGCACAAACATCTTAATAATAATAATAATAATAATAATAAAAAAAAAACTAACCAACCTTAACATCTTTTTCATGTTTAAATAGCCAAACTGCTGTAGTCGTGACACAAAACACAATTCCCCAGAAGAAGAGAAATCCTGGAAGAATGAAAAGGTTTGCATTTGTAAATTAGAAATAAAATACTTTGATGCATCATGAGTATGTGCAATTTAATCATGAATAAAACAGACATCATTTATAATACAACAGACAACATTTGATGAGTACTTATATTAAATATTATGTTGCTTCTTATTAAAAAGCAAGTCATATCAATAATTTGAATTGAAATGCATTTTTTATATACTTTGTTTAATATTATCAGGCGGTTATTACTATCAAAGAGGAATTGCCACAAAGTAATCACAATAAGTGGATCCTACTGTAATAAGTATGGTGTATAGAAATATGCTAGATCAATAAAAAGATCGATGAGAACTAGGTCAGAGATCTTTTAACGAACTGCATGGACACTAAAAAAAAAAGGTTATTTTATTCATACGACCTCATTGCTGTCTACAGACACACCTCAAATTACGGATGGTTACGTTTCAAGAAATATCTAAACTTGCATCATGTGTCTTTAGGATAAGTAAACAAACGCATTATGTTCTAACACAACATTAATATTTTACGTACATGATGTGGCAATGTTTGTACACCCCATACAGTACTGTACATACAAAATATCAACTTACGTACAATTCAAGATACAAACAGCCATTAGGAACGTAACTCAATTGTAAGTTGGGAAGCATTTGTATTGTTAATCAATTTTCTTTAAGAAGGACAAGTGGAGTGCCACAACAACAGATGTCCAAATACTGGAGATATTACGATATAAAATAGAGATTAGGTATAAAAAGAGCAAAGGAACACAAGGTTTTCATATTTAGTTGACACAGCCTGAGTACCTCCATCAAGTATTAAATAACGTACAATATAACAAGGAATGGGGATTGCAGTAGCGCAGTGGTTAGGGTGCTCGACTCAGAAGTGACAAACCCACTTCCAAGGTCACTGCATGGCATTAGGAAGGGCATCCAGCCATAATTCCATAGTTCCAGCTTGTCTGTCAACCCCATTCAAATGGGGATTGATAGTGACATAAAATGCAAATACCAACAATATAATATGTAATATAAAGTAAACTCCCGTTAAGTTCTACACAGTATATCATTTAATATGCAATAATTATAAAAAGAAGTCATTACCAGAAAGAGTTACAAGAGATTCTGTCTGTCCAAGGTAGTTGACACAAAAATCCTTTGACTCCAGGGCAAGAAACACAACATAGCCAAGGAAATAGCCAGCAGTCTGTCCGACAGAATTACAAGTCGAGGCCCAACCAACATTTTCTCTGAAAGAAAAAATAAATCTGAGACTCCCTGTCCCATAGTGATTATAACACTATCAAACGATATTAAGTAATTGGGCTTCAGTGGACACTGCTTACCTTGTTTCTCATATCACTTTCTTTTTACCAATAAGAAAATTATGAAAGGGCCTCCCATACTCTTTCCAACTTAGACATTCTCTACGAAATGCACAAAAATATGATAGTAAAATTCGTTTTCCACCATCACTTGGCATATTTTAGTCACCTCCTCTAACATATAGGAAATACAGATAATAGATGAACAAGTCTGTCTGCTATACACCCAAGTAATACATCCATTACAGAAACTAACTTACAAAGGAGTTCAAAAGTGCATTAATATTTTTGAGGAAATACTTGATCAGGAGAGTAGCTTCGAGAGGGATATAGGGTAGCAATAATGGTTAAGTAGCATATGATACTTTACTTCCAAAATTAGAGCTAGAGCTCACGACCACTTTCAAGGAACATGCAGATACCTTGAGCACAAGTTTGTCACTTCCCGAGTACTAGATATAATAGTGATAGTCATTTACAATCAACGTAACAGGGACTGGTCAGAATACTACGATGTAACCAATGAAGGATCAATGAGAATGCCAACAATATATTAATAGCCTGCTAATCTTTAAGGACTTGAATCAAGAACAAACACTTAACACATTTTATAAATATGCTCATTAATATTCTTGGGATGCAAATTTCCTAGACAGCATCCAAGATGCTTTTCTACACATATATACAGTAGAATTACTTAAATCTCCGGTTGCTGATAATCCTTCAGGACCTGACATAGCATTAACAAAACCCATTCTGTAGATTACTGATAATGAGTATGATACCCACTTCCCACCAACTTTACAAGCAATATCTGAAACTCCACGTTTATTTGTCACTTGCCTGTACTTTCTGCAGTCCCAGTACATTTATAACTCTAAGCAGAAACAAGTTGCAGTTCAAGTGAACGAGAAATGGGTCTGCTTTTTCACTCCCAAGTTCCAGGAAGCATTCAGCATTGGTTCAAGTGAGGGAAATGCTCAGGAGTTGGGTCTTCCTCTGTTTCACCGAGTGACG
Source organism: Halocaridina rubra (assembly GCA_037179515.1). Taxonomy (NCBI): domain Eukaryota; kingdom Metazoa; phylum Arthropoda; class Malacostraca; order Decapoda; family Atyidae; genus Halocaridina; species Halocaridina rubra. The sequence goes on from JAXCGZ010018880.1 coordinate 121,581, forward strand.
ACTTGCTCTTCTCCATTCTTCCCTTGCATTAATATATAGTTTATTATCAAATTCGATTTCATGGCCTGGGTAAAACTACATTATATTATAACGTCTTCGGTGTCATCTATGATATTACTGTAAGGAAGGCTTTTTGATTCTTTCAATATTCATTTATTGTTTACCGTTTTAGGTGTCATTATTAATCCCCATGAGGATAGGGTGGATTCAAGACAGGTAGAAGTTGTTGCATTAAAACTAGATGCACTTCCTAATACCACTGAGGTGAGCTCGACCACAGGTATGTATCTTCCCAGGCTGATCGCTCTAATTACTGCGCTAGTGTGGTCCCCTTTCCCAATATTCAGTGCCAACTCTAATTATTAGTGGTGATGTCTCTGTAGTGGGGTCAGCATTTTCTATTCCTGCCTTCAAGTGTAAAGCTGGATGGATGGCTCCAGAGTGCTACAAGGTCTCCAAAGCTGGGGTTTTTAATATGAATGCACTTCAGAGCCAATTGTTAAAGTCTGACCACACTCTTCATGCTACTGAATTTCAAGACATGAAGTTGAAAGATCATTACAATTATTTAATGAATATAAAACCAATATTACTTTTGTTATATCATAAAGATAAATAAAAACTACCATATTTGTGTCAATATTTACATACTGATAATGTTAAGCCTAACTTTAAAATAATGGGGCTGCTAAATACTGCCCATCAGTGTGCTCTATAATCTATGCATTTACACTTATCAAATATTTAGGAACATTTTAAGCAACTTTCATTGACTATGTTGCTTTCATAGTAACTGTGTTGCTATGAGCATAAAATACTGGCAGATAATTAACATTTTAGAGACAGATGAGCAGTACTTCCCAAAAGCTACTCCTATGTCCTCTGTCGAGCCTCACAGCAGAAAATCCTTCCTACTTACCAAGCAGGGTGGTGGTGGGGGAACTGTGCACCCTTTTATTGTAAAAGACGTAAGAGACGTGACTGGAGTGTGTTGGCTTCTGAAGAATGTGTGCTTTGAATTTACCATCCCCACTTACAAGGGGAAGTGATCATTACATTTGTATTAGCTATTATTACCAAGAGGGAAAAACTTAAATATAAACTGATTTACATTCCCAATAATGTACTTACCTAGACAGAATAGTGAGAGCCCAACCATCAACTGCTATGTCTTGTGTTGCTGCTAAGAAGTTCAAAGCAAAGAAGATAGTGGTGATGATAATCACATCTGGGGATTTACTGGACTCTAATCCCAACAGGTTATCTATATTGGCAGATAAAATTAACATGAAGATACCTGAAAAAAAAGAGTGAGCATACATGACATTAGTCTAAACGGACATGATTTGATAGCAAGGGTCCAATCTGGAAAAAATTTTTTGAATGCTGTGCATCCCCAGAGCAATTTCAGGCTATAAGAATGAACTGGTACAATGTCATTCATTCGTGAGGATACCTATAGCACAAATTATATGAACCCTAAAAGTAAGTCTGGTGTGTATGTTACACACTGTCATATCACCCCCAATTACAAAATACAGTTAGAAAAGAGAGGAGGAGGGACACAATTCAGAGAGAAAACATCTACAATAACAACCGTTATAATATGACCACACTGATCACACTACTGAATTTTTATATTTACAAACAATCATAATTCATGGCATCACTTACAAACTGATAATGTTAAGCTTAAAATTAAAATAATAGAGATGATGAATCTTTACTTCATCAACATGTCTAGAATAGCCTATATGCATTTACATTTGCAAACCAAAATATATGTTAAGTAAAATAAATTGCCATCCTGACGGGCATAAGCAATTAATTTTTTATAGGATGGGAATATAATCACTTCCTATTAGATCCATTTCAAAACATGTGATAAGGTATGATTATTCATAAATTAACCTATCCACCATGCAGTTGTATAAAAATATCAACTGATTTGCAAGCTTCTCTGGAAGGGTAAACTCCCTTATGGTGTTTAAATATTTTCTGCTATAAAGAAGCCTCAGGCTGCAGATCCTTGCCACTTAACCTGTGGATATTTCAAGCAGAGTGGAACGTGGGTTGTGACAACCCTTTATCCTCAAGGAGCTAAGGATCAAGGGAGGGAGATTGTGGCCAATATATATATGTGTATATATAAACCAGCATAATTGCAACACTAGCTCAGAAGTGGTCTTCCTCAGGTATTTACAGGTAATTTGTGGGATTAAATGTGTTGCAGCACTTTTCAGTCCTCTCCTCAATGTGACTCGATGTGAAGGCATGTACACTCTTTTGATGCAAACTGTAATTCCTAATATTGTTAGGATGATAATATGAAATAATTTTCCGTGCACATTCCAAGGTATCACCCACACCATGATTAACTAAAACCTTGATTGGTAGCCTTATTGGACATCTTCCTGACCTTAATTATACTCATATTTTCACTCTATATATATATATATATATATATATATATATATATATATATATATATATATATATATATATATATATATATATATATATATATATATATATATATATATATATATATATATATATATATATATATATATATATATATATATATATATATATATATATATATATATATATATATATATATATATATATATATATATATATATATATATATATATATATATATATATATATATATATATATATATATACTGCACACCTGTATATCCGGTTTTACTTCATGGACTCCCTATTCTACCAAGGGCTAGGACGGCTGCCTCCTTGCGAAGGACATGTTTTGGTAGATGTAATTGTTACCCTGAGTGCATGCCCTTGCTAACCTAAGACCGTGATGGGGCGCGAACCCTCGACCTGACACCTCAAAGTCGCGGACGCTATCGCTTGAGCCACGGTGACTACACTGTACACCTGTATATATAATACACATATAACTTAGTATATTTCCTTATACTCCATTTTTACTTAATAAGGATAGTTAGCTGTTGGATACCATCTACCTGAATAGGAATCATTACTGCCCGTCATATTTTGTTAAATATGACATAAAAATATACTTGGCAATAACATCTAATTTTATTAGTCTAACATTATATTTTCAAACCTATCCCAGAAAAAAGCTAATATTCACTAATGTACATAGGGACTATCATACTGCTTGATCTACTTTCTCATATCAGAAATCACACTGGGCTTGCACTCATTTATAGGTGTTTCAAGCAGTTTAATGGGCTAGAGACAAAAATAAATTTCCAAAAGTGCCATTGTAAGCTAGTGGCATGTTGTCTGAAAAACTGATTAGTATTACATATACAAATAACTAAGTAAATAAGTGAAGATAATCTGGCTGCTTAGAGTAATTCAATTAACTGCAAATGCAAAGTTTTAAAGGTTTGTTCTGATACACTTATGATTTACCTGAAGTGTACTTTCCTTGCAAATCTGCTGCCATTTCCTTTCAAAGAGATCAGCATGTGAGTGGATTGAGTTGTGTAGGTGCTATATAACTATATTAATCTACTCATAATTATCAGATTTTACAATGTTTACACTTGAAATTCTTATTCTCATCATGTATCCACTGTCCTTAGAAGAAAAAAAAAAACGTATTTATCATTACTTGCACCCATTCCAAAAAGTAAGGAATAGGGTGCCATTTATTCTTATAAGTTCAATCAGTAAAGCTTACCTATTAAATACTGTGCTGGGACCAACCAGGATTTTCTACGGCCCATGCTCTTCAAGTACAAAGCATCAACAAATGGCGCCCATAATATTTTAATGCTGAAAGGCCAAAAAGATAGGCTAAATGTGGCCTGCCAAAGAGAAATCATTGCAATGCATTACATTAAAGTATATATATATATATATATATATATATATATATATATATATATATATATATATATATATATATATATATATATATATATATATATATATATATATATATCAGAAGACTCTGCTCTATACTTGGGAGACATAATACAGGCCCTAAATTATTAAAAAAGAAGCAACATAATTTATGGGAGATGCCTTGTAACCACGAAACAATCTTAACTCGAAGACATCGTAAATTAATAACCCTCTCCATATCTATATACTGTACATTATCAAAGAAACTTATTATCATATGTGAAAACATGAAACATATTTTTGTCCATGTCTGGTACTCAAACCTAGAACATAATCATTGTGCTAAGGTACAACCAACAGTACCAAAGAAGGTTAAAGTGAAGAGAGAAACCTATCAGCAAACTGCTGGAGGAAAGGAATGAATACACTACTGAATATATATATATATATATATATATATATATATATATATATATATATATATATATATATATATATATATATATATATATATATATATATATATATATAATATATATATATATATATATATATTTCATACCTGATCTTTATATGAAACATTTCTCTGCTGAAGAATCATGGGAATACTCCCAGCTAGGCCTAGGGGAATGCCTTGCAATATATACAAAAACATCAGTAAAGCAATATTCCCTCTGTCTCTATCAGTACTGCCTTTGTGCATATGTACATCAAGTTCTTGACCTGGAAAAAATTAATCGTACATTTGTCACATAATCTTAAAATAATAATTTTCTTACTGTCATTTTTGACCTTTTGTTAAAAACGTTCTTAAATGTTTACACTATAGATTAAGTAGTACTAAATCCCAATTTGCTGTTCTATAGTTTAATGTTCAAAGCCATGCGAGGAACAGAAGTCATTATGAACAATCACACATCAATAGGTGCTTAAGCTTAGCAGTAATGAAAATAAGAATTTTTTAGATATCATGACTACTGATACGCTTTACAAAAGGGCAAAACATAAGCCCAAAGCATTAATGTTTCCTATAAACATATTTCCTGATGGTAAATACTGTATTATTTTCTAATAACTCAAAAATTATTCCATGCTGCATCTATGCCTTGCTTATTAAGTTTAAAAACCCTGAAATGATATCAAAATATATATTAGTCAAAACAATTATCTACCACTTAACTGCTTACGTGACAAGAAACAGCTATTATTCAGGAACCAAGGAAAACCCAGGCAACATAGTTTCCGTAATAATAATTCAAGTAATCTCCCTTCCTTGTCAGGAACTGAACATGGGACTCTAGACTAGAGTGCCACAGCTTAGTCCATTAGATCAACTGAGCTTGTAAAAGAGGGATAACTGGATCATCCTCTGATGATACTAAGAGAGAGGGCTGCCACTGCAACTCTTAATCTCCATTTTGCACCCCTCCCCAGCCCTCCAGTAACCAGCAAACACATTTAATTCTCCTCCTTAACATCAAAGGTTAGTTAGATGAAACAAATGCAAAGCCATTACTCATTTTCAAATGTATTCAAATAATATCCATTCCTTGTCGGGAATCGAACCCGGGAACTCTTTCTCAGTATGTAACCCAGTCATAGGTCATTGCAAATCTTTATTTTTAAATTATTGCTGCAATATGTGGCACTTAGTCTTGTACCCTTACACAGAGTCTAATAATATACGTAAGCAAGATTGATAATATAAATAAAGTTTAAAGAATAAAAATGGAGGATAGAAAGGAAATTAAAGACTACAATATACATTAGTATATTCTATGAAATAATTACTTTCTAATTATATTTTACATCTACCTTTCTCATTATCTTCAAATTCTCTCACGTCGTCTGTTCTGCGTCTCTTCATTATTCTTATTTTTCCTAAGGTTCTGAAAGGTAAAAAAAAAAAGTATCACACTTTGGAACAAAAAGTTTTTTCAATATGTTATTATGAAGTTCAGTTTGAATTTTTCCATATAAAAACAATTTATATAAACTATTCAAATCACAAAAACTTTTAGGTTAATATAAATACTGTATGCAAATATTGTACATGATAAAAAATTGCTCTGACAACCTATTAATGCATCATCTCACTTATCACTAATAAATTTACAAAATAAATGAAGTTGAAACAATGATTTGCCGGGCTCCACAACAGCACTAGAAGAGAAATAGTGGTTGTTATAATCTTCTGTTTGCTGCGTTTTGCAGCATTATTAATCCCCATTCAAATAGGGGTGGACATAAAAGCTGAATGCCCTTCCTAATACAGGTCTGTCACTTTCCGAGTCAATCATTCTAACCACTGAGCCACGCAGCCCTCCAGGGCAATTCTACTATATATCTCTGAATTTGTGATACCTTCATTAGCATTTGTGATGATTCCATCATGCAGAACACAAAGCTGGTATTGGCAAAGAGAAACATCAACACATAAATATTGCAAGTTATTATGCATAATGCTATACAAAGCTTAAGTAATATTGAAAATCACACATTCAGAAATGGAACATCTCATAAATGCCTTTAACTAGTTCTGATTGTATCCATTCACAACATACCCAGATGGGAAATTTTATCATTTTCCTAATTAATTTTGTTATTGTAATGCCATTTCTACCATTCCATTGTGCTATGGTTTCAGTAATTACCATCTAGGCTACCTAACCTGACCTTATCTTTAATATGCTGCTTATCAGAAAGCAATGTCCCATGATAGTATACGAGTACAAATGGGGTTTCAGAACGCCTCTGTATCCAATAGCTCTCCATGGTAAACGCTATTATATGGTCCGACAGACAAAACAGGTGGTGGTAAACCATTCGCTGCGGTCAGGCAATACGGCAGATCCATGCCCGCTTACACCGTTGATTATCCAAGCATGGTGGTGGGAGGGGAACTGTAGCAGTCCTTTATTCCAAGGGAGGTAAAGGACCTGATAGAAGTATATTAGCTTCTGAATAAAATATACTATGCTTCGGCCACCCCATAAAAGGGGGATTATGACCACTGCATATGTATGAGACAATATCTTATCCTTTAATCTGTGGTGCATTTTCTAGGCAAATGTGCATATCGTCTAGCACTTCAGGTTACTTAACAAAAAATAAACTAAATTGTAATAATATTACAACACCTTCTATCTACAGCAGATGTGTACAGAAGATCAAGATTTGTGCCACATCGCCTTCTTCTTCTTCTTCTTTGATGTAGGGAACGCCGGGGGTGTGTCTTTGTAACGAGCCCTCTAAGTAATAAATCAAGTTTCTCAAAAAGGGGAATCCAGCCCTAATTCTCCAGCTCCAACTATTCTGTGTCCACCCCCACTTGAATGGGGACTAATTGCAACACACAAATACGACAAAATTTCGCAGGGAAACTGAAAATTAGGAATACCCAGAGAACAACTCCATATGTAAATAGTAATATAAACGAACCTCTTACAGAAAGGATATATATATATATATATATATATATATATATATATATATATATATATATATATATATATATATATATATATATATATATATATATATATATATATATATATATATATATATATATATATATATATATATATTTATATATATAATACACACACACAAATAAACCTTGAGCGGAGTCATCTGAAATTCATAAAGGCTGATCATCTGAATTCAGTTTAGGCGATTGTACTGTTTATATTTGTTATTTTGAGCCCTTGAGCGTGTAGCTGTTCTGTGAGTGCTGGAAGCTTTTTGTAAATCAGTTGAGAATGGATTCTTGGTTTTCTGACTGTGCTTTTGATACATCAAATAAAAAGAATTTACCGGCAATATAAGTGCTTCTGAGTTAATGAAATCCTGTCTGTCTTCTTGCTCTGTACAAAAATCGAATTAAATAAGTTAATAAATACATAAATAAATAGTATATTGAGGTGCCAAACAGAGGAGAGAGAGAGAGAGAGAGAGAGAGAGAGAGAGAGAGAGAGAGAGAGAGAGAGAGAGAGAGAGAGAGAGAGAGAGAGAGAGAGAGAGAGAGATTCCCTAAAGGTCATTTTTATATTTTCATGACTCTAGCACAGAAAAAGAAACAAAACATTTCAGCTGCATTCTAATAGCAGTATACTGTAACTTAGTATTATACAATGAAATAATTTTATGAAAAAGGGATATATTTTCATAATGAGTATCAAATTTTAATGTATTCACTGTACAAACAAAACAAACAAACAAACTTTATTTCCATTTCAATACAATGGGTATTCGTCAGCCAGGGCTAGCCCCAACCCCCCACTGTGGTGTCCAACCACAGCAGTTCCTGCCAGTAAACAGCTTAAACTCTCGGTCTTGGACGGGAACCGATCTTTCGACCTAGTGAATGTGAAGCCAGCGCGTTACCATTGTACTAGCCAGCAGCTTTTAAATTGCCAGTAAGATTCTTTTATTTGACGTATCAAAACGCAGTCAGAAAACCAAGAGTTTTAAAGATCAATCTCTTGAGAATGCATTCTCAACTGACCTGCAAAAGGCTTCCAGCACTTATTATTATTCAAGCATTAAAGCAAATTTCATTTTTACTGGTTAAAGTTAAAGTTAAAATTTGCCCTTGTTTCAGTTCCGATATCCATCTGAGGTGCTCCTCAGAACGTCAGCCGAGGAAATTGCTTTGCTTATGGCCTTAATGCTGTAGATCCTTGTTCGCCCTTTATCATCATTAGATAGATCATTGTCAGAACTCTGTATGGTTTCTTTAGTACTTTGTTATTTACTTGTTCAATTAAAGCTTAGCCCTCGAAAATAAAAGTCTTGAAATCTCTGTGTCGTAGGTGCAACTTCTAAGCAAAAACTGTTATACTGGTAGATTTGTCTCCGGAAATGCATATAAATGGCTTAAAAGGGGCAGTATATGCATTTGTAGCAAATGTAAGGTTAGCCTTCAGAAACATGGACAAGGAAATATTCAGAAATATTTATGTAACCTATGTGAGGCCAAAGCTTGAATATGCAGTCCCCTTTTGGAATCCACACTTGAAGAAGCACATAATTAAGCTGGAAACAATACAAAGACATGTTACGAAACTGGTGCCGGAAATACACAATCTCAGTTATGAAGAGAGGTTGAGGGAATTATACTTACCCTCACTTGAAGCTAGAAGAATGAGGGGTATATGATGCGGTTTATGATTTCATTCATGGTTATGATAGAGTGGATAGGGATCGATATTTTGATATGGCTGGCTCTAGAACTAGAGGTCATAGTTTGAAGCTTCGTAAAAAACTTCTTTGCAGGATGTAAGGAAATACTTTATTAGTGTAAAAGAAGTTTATGTTTGGAATTCGCTAAGCAAGGAGGTAGTTCATGGCAATTCGATCCATAGTTTTAAGGACAAGTATAAATATCACTGAGTACAAAAATGGAACCGACCCGGAGACGGGGAGTTACGAGCATAAGGCTCTTTCCCGTAAGCCCAATTAAGTAACTGCAATTAGGTAATTACTTTTCGGGTACTGTACGATACTCTCTTGGTTAGCTGGCAACGTCTAAGAGCGGGTCAATCGCTTTAAGGTACAGTGCAGGAAAGCGGTCATGACGGAACTTGGTAAGGCCTGACCGGTTAGTAGTAACTGAGACGTTGTGAGTGGTGGGTATCTCTGCCTGGGAATAACCATTCTCTCGTTCTGCACTAGAAGGTATACACAAGCTAGAAAACTTAAGACAATATTTTTTTTTCTCACGTCACCACATGATCTAGCTGGAATCGCAACCGGAAACCAGTTTCAAGGAAGTGACGTTGTTAGAAAGAAAAAAAAAACGAACTTTACGTCGAGGTTCATTCAATTATTGCATGCTTCTCACATACTAATCTGTAAAAGGTGGTGTTCTCACACCCATAATAATTATATTAGATGATAATAATAATAGTAACATATTTGTAAACTTTACCTTAGAAACATTAACTTGCGAAAAACATGAGCCCTCAAAATCAAGTATTCCCCGTGTTTGTGCTTAGCTATTAATTATTATTCATAGCAAAAGAAAACTTTCTATTCTCCTCTATTATCCAGTTTGTCAGTTATTGAACCCTATGTTGGGCATAAACGAGCGGTGCACATTTGTTTTATTACACTCTTCCATTTGTTATACTTAGAGCATTACTCATAATGCCAACGTATCCTATTAGTAAAAAAAAATAAAAAAAAAGAACTGCTTAATACTAAATAAAAGACAATAATAATAATAATAATAATAATAATAATAATAATAATAATAATAATAATAATAATAATATATTATTATTATTATTATTATTATTATTATTATTATTATTATTATTATTATTATTATTATTATTATTATTATTATTATTATTATTATTATTATTATTATTATTATTATTATTATTATTGCGTGAAGATAGTAATACTGATGGTATTTTTAAGGATCCAAAAGCATTAGTAGTAACTAGTAAAACTCTTATCAAAAACAAAATAAGAAAGCATCTTGATAAATATTTTTCTCGGCTTTCACCTACTCTCAGGTGACGCGTATTAGGCAACTCAAACTCTTACATAAACCTAATACACTCGCCCGTTTTTCTGTAACTCTGGTTGGTCTATCGTTTGCCCGCTTGTGTGTACGCTCTCAACCTATATTTTGTGATGCAGAGATAATATATTTTTTACCCTCTCTTTGAAGACCAAACAGGATCTTGAAATTCGGTGTGGAAGATCCTCTTTTCTAGTAAGGGGAGATAGAGGTTTTAGTTTTAACCACTCTTTGAAGACCAAACAGGATCTTGAAATTCGATGAAGAAGATCCTCATTTCTAGTAAGGGGAGATAGAGGTTTTAGTTTTAACCTCTATTTGAAGACCACGCAGGATCTTGAAGTTCGGTGTGGAAGATCCGCATTTCTAGTAAGGGGAGATAGAGGTTTTAAACTCTATTTGAAGACCACACAGGATCTTGAAATCCATTGTAGAAGATCCTCATTTCTAGCAAGGAGAGATAGAGGTTTTAATGTTTCTTTGCAAATTAGATCTTTTTAATCAAACCCTCCCTTAGAAGCAAATCCCTGAGGTTCTATGGGTGTGTTGACTTGTTTCTTTGAATCATACATATTTAATATAAATAACACTTTCATACTTTCTTCATTAGTCATTTGAAAGTCTATTCATTTTTTAACATGACCTCCCTCTGCTTTTCCCTTTGATCTAAATTATGTAGTCCATAAACAGTTATTACCTCATGTCTCTGTCCAAATTATTTTACAATTTATACCATTCAGTTTCATTTGCCACAGGTCAAGGTTTTTTATTTATTTATTTTTTTAAACCACATTATCCAGGGACTGCTAAAGTTGCTGAGATATTTACGAAGTAGCGTCGTTTTAAAGGAATAAAAGGGAGTCCGTGACGTAAAACCGGAATATTGAACTAAGTATAAGAGCATAAGATATTTTTTCCCATTTTGCATTGTAGTTTGGACGCTCTATGATAATGCTAATAAAGCCGGTTTTACGTCACAGACTTCTCATTTTTACCATGGGCTAGGACGGTGCCTTCTTGCGAAGGACTTTGGTTTTGGCAGATGTAATCGTTACCCTGAGTGCATGCCCTTGCTAACCTCAGACAGTGGAGGGGCGCGAACCTTCAACTTGACGCCTCAAAGTCGCGGACGCTACCGCTTGAGCCACGGTGATCACTTCTATGATAATGCTATTACTGAACGAAAATAATTATAATATACATGAAAGAAATTTAAAAACAGTCGAAAAGCGAGTTACTACATGAAGCTATAAAAGAAATTTGCTATAGATAAGAGGGGCAACAATCCTTAGATATGTGCTACAGGGTTATGCGAAAACAAGGTACTCTATGTATTGAGATTATGACAAAAAAAACTGAGGGTAGAAGTTGAAAATCATTGAACGAGGTTTTGAGAAAAACAGACGAAATTGAAACAGCATTATATAAGCTGAGGAGTTATTTTGTACGAGGCATGCAGTAATCTATTGTAAGTGAACAGACAATATTATTATTAAAATAGCTAAAAGCATGAAAAACTTAAAAACCAACATTTTTGAGAAACAATGAATACCAAAAATGATAATCATTACATGGATAAGCTGAAATATGTTCCTTAAGAATCTTCTGAATGTCTTTCATTAAGATGATTGAGAGAGAGAGAGAGAGAGAGAGAGAGAGGAGAGAGAGAGAGAGAGAGAGAGAGAGAGAGAGAGAGAGAGAGAGAGAGGGAGAGATAAAAAAAAATCTGAAAACTAGACAAATATGGATATAAATGTCATTACACAAGGATACAGAGCAGTATGTAAGAGAGTCTTTTGAACACACAAACAAACACACACACAAGGGAATTTCCTACACCAACATGTAATGGAACCAACAAGGGCCAGGGGTGGGGATGAGCCATTACTACTTGATCTAGTGTTCACAGATAATGTGTTGGATATTGAAAAAATTGAGTATGAACCACCAATTGGAAAGAGTGACCACTGTGTGTTGTTGATGGAGTATATCATTGAAGATATTCTTCCTGAGAGTAGAGGCACTGAGGACATGAGGAGGAACTATCGGAAAGGAGATTACATAAAAATGAATGAGCTTTTTGCAGTTATTGACTGGAAAACCTTATTTTACAACAAATCTGTACAAGAAATGCATGACATCTTTTGTGAGAAATATGGGAAGATAGTAGATTGCTGCATACCTGTCACCAAAGTAGGTGTAATTCATGCCAGAGAGAAATGGTTCGATAGTGGGTGTAAAAGAGCTAAGGAGTGGAGAGACAAATGCTGGAAAAGGTATAGGAGGAGAAAAAACATAAATGCCTGGCAAACCTACAAAAGAGCAAGAAATGACTACCTAAGTAAAAGGAGAGAGGCAGAGAGAGACTATGAGAGGGACATCACCAGGAAGGCTAAAGAAAATCCCAAGCTTTTCCACAACTTTATCAGAGGAAAACTGAAGGTAAAAGAACAGGTTTTAAGGCTAAAGAGAGCGGATGGAAGCATCACTGAGACGGATGAAGAGATCTGCAAAGAATTGAACAAGGAGTTTCAGTCAGTATTTACAGTAGAAATTACCCCACCCCCTCAGATTGCAGTGATAGAAGCTCAAGGGCCGGTATTAGAGAACATCAACCTTACAGCCACAGAGGTATGCAAAGCGCTGATGGATTTAGATGTTCATAAAGCTACAGGTCCTGATGACATATCCCCTCATGTGCTTAAAAAATGCGCAAACACAATATCAGTGGCACTAAGTATCATATTTAAGGAGTCACTGGAGTCGGGGGAGATTCCAAGATGCTGGAAACAAGCAAATGTGATACCTATCTTCAAAAAGGGAAGGAGGGATACGGCTCTGAACTATAGACCAGTTTCCTTGACCAGCATAGTTTGCAAAGTTATGGAGAAACTACTAAGGAAACATATCTCTCTTCACTTGGAATCCTTCAACTTTTTGTCAGTGAGGCAACATGGCTTCAGAGAAGGTAGATCAACAGTAACAAACTTATTAGAATTTTATGATGAGGTAAGCCAAATCTTACAGGAAAGAGAGGGCTGGGCAGATTGCATATTCCTAGACTTCCAGAAAGCGTTTGACACTGTTCCACATGGGAGACTTATTAGGAAGCTGCAATCAATGGCTAGAATAGGTGGAAATGTTTTGGAATGGATAAAAACTTACTTAAGAGGAAGAGAACAGAGGGTTAGAGTAAGACACTCAGTGTCTGAATGCAGAAGAGTTAGTAGTGGAGTTCCACAGGGTTCAGTTTTAGGGCCACTTTTGTTCCTTGTATATGTAAATGACCTACCAGAGTCTGTAAATTCATTCATGAATATGTTTGCAGATGATGCAAAGATTGTGAAGAAAGTAAAAAACGAGAACAATGGTAGAGAACTTCAAGAGGATCTAAATAATCTGCATGAGTGGTCAGAAAAGTGGCTAATGAAATTCAATACTTCAAAATGTAAGGTAATGAGAATGGGTACAAGTGCAAGAAGGCCCAAGCTTGACTACTCGGTGGCTGGAGTACAACTTCAAGAGACAGAAAATGAGAGAGATCTAGGAGTAAACATACTGGCAGATTTGTCTCCAGAAATACATATAAATGGCATAGTAAGGGCAGCATATGCATTCTTATCAAATGTAAGGGTAGCCTTCAGGCACATGGACAAGGAAATGTTCAGAAATATTAATGTAACCTATGTGAGGCCAAAACTCGAATATGCAGCCCCCTTTTGGAATCCGCACTTGAAAAAGCACATAGCTAAGCTTGAAAAAGTTCAAAGACATGCCACGAAACTGGTGCCAGAAATACGCAATCTCAGTTATGATGAGAGGCTGAGGGAATTAGACTTACCATCACTCGAAGCTAGAAGAGTGAGAGGGGATATGGTGACAGCCTTTAAATTCCTTCATGGTTATGATAGAGTGGATAGGGATCGATATTTTGATATGGCTTGCTCTAGAACTAGAGGTCATAGTTTGAAGCTTCGTAAGAAAACTTCTTTGCAGGATGTAAGGAAATACTTTTTCAGTGTAAGAGTAGTTGATAATTGGAATTGGCTAAGCGAGGAGGTAGTTAATGCTATCTCAATCCATAGTTTTAAGGACAGGTATGATAAGTATCACTAAGTATAAAATGGAACCGATGAGGAGACGGGAAGATACGAGCTTTGGGCTCTTTCCCGTGAACACAATTAGGTAATCACAATTAGGTAATCACACACACACACACACACATATATATATATATATATATATATATATATATATATATATATATATATATATATATATATATATATATATATATATATATATATATATATATGAATCATATTATACCCCTGACCGGGACTCGAGCCTAAGACACAATTACTGTGCCAAGGCAACTCAAACCTTAATATATATATATATATATATATATATATATATATATATATATATATATATATATATATATATATATATATATATATATATATATATATATATATATATATATATATATATATATATATATATGTTGTAAGTTGAAGGAAGTTATTTTTCATTGTTGCAGGTTTTTCATGCAAGGTAATTTATCCTGAAGATTTAAGTTGAAATTTCATAAATTATCTTTGTGGTGAATTTCAGGTTATGGTTAAAATAAAATATGTTAAAGAGAAGTTAAGCATTAGATGTTGCAAGTACGCGGAAGCCGAATAACACATGAAAGCATAATTGGAAAGAGTTGAAAAATAACAGGATAAAGAAGAAGAAGAAGAAAAAAAAGGGTGATGGGAAGGAGGGGTTGGTTTGCTACAGTTACTTGACCCTAATGTTGTTTCTGTAGGTCGGCAAGCGAACGCCTTGCACCTGAAGTGGCTGGAGGGCAGCAGTATACTGGTAGACCTGACTGGCTCCTCGCCAATACTCACCGAATATTGAACGAGAATGATAATTCGTAAAGAACCACCGAAGATTATCAATGTATTCACAAATTAGATCGGTCAATTATTCATTAATACTTCCGAATTTTGGTAGGCTCAATTTATTTTATATCTACTAATCTACATTTGAAACAACTGACAATGATAATATTCATGAAAAAAAAATGAACTCTTGAAATTCATTCTTCACTCTTCCGAGCTGGGATTAGTTACTCTTTGATTATAGTTTATTCATTTTGAAATTGTGTATGAATGAATACTTTGTCTAACCTGAGTCCTCATTTAATCTAAGGATAGCATATATATATATATATATATATATATATATATATATATATATATATATATATATATATATATATATATATATATATATAATATAAGTATCGTTGCTCTGATGAGTTGGCTAGTTGCATCCCTACTTAGCCGGCAAGGCTGTGAAACACATGCAGTTCGAGGATTGGTCGGTACAGTGACTGCTTCTTTCCTTCAACTTCAAGAATCTGGAACCCTCATCTTCCCTCCGTCTTCCCTAAGACTTATAACTTTTATTCCTTCAAAAATCTGATCTTTCGTCATCTCAGAGCCTTATTCCGACATATATCTAAGTCTTTATTTCTTTGACTCTTCCTTCAGCTTGTCTTTTTCTTATTGTTTATCATTCTCATATTCTGTCTTGTTCTTAAGCTGCTGCTTTTTCTTCTTATTTGTTTTTGCCAGAGCCAAACGAGGGCAATTTTTTTTTTCGTTGGTGTCAAACTCATAAGAAAATATACAATGGCTGCAATCTCCCTTGTAAAGCGGTGGCCGAGTCAAAGCACACACTTACCAGAAGCCAATTTACTCCAAGCACTCCTTTTAACTCCTTGTGTATAAAGGGCTGCCACACTTACTCCCACTACACTGCTCGGGTCATCCAGAAGATAAATGTGTAAGGCCATCTTCTATGACGCCCGACAGCCATAGCCAGTTTACCCCCACGTCTACATCCCATGGTAACCCCTGCAGCCTATCGTAGTGGAAAAGGCTGTTCAAGGAGGGAATGGAAGTGCTTAAGGAGGGAGTCAAGAAGCATGTGAAGATGAGTCGCATTGGAGGAAGTAGCAAAAAAGATAGCGAATTCTGGAGAAAAAAGGGTGATAGTAGTAGTGGCAGAAAGGATGCCTGTATGAGGTATGGTTGCAATGAGGAAATGAGAAATATGGAGTGAAATGGGGGTGGTAAAACTCTTGAGAAGGTATAGGTATCAAGGAGAGAATGCAAAAGCCATATGAAGGAGTGATTGTGCCACGGTACTGTATATAGTAGCCAATTAAAATAAAAGAGAATGCAGGAGTGACTGTGCTGCGGCAGTGTACAGGGAAGCGAATTGAAAAATAATAGAGAAAGAAGGACACAGCTTGAATATAAAAGACATAAAGTTTCTGAGAAGTATGATAGATGTTTCAGTTATGGATATGGTGAGATATGTAACAGTTTAGCAGAGAATGGCTGTTAAAAGAGAACTGTCTGATTGGCTAGACCTGAGAGCTGAGCAGAGAGAGTGTGAAGAATAGAGTAGGAGTTAAGCTAAGAGGAAGACAATGAGTAAGATGAATTTATGATGTGAAAAGAGCATTGGGTAGGAGTAGTATATTAGTGAAGAAGGGAACAGAGAGTAAGGACGATAAGGATGGGTGAAGGGAGAGCCATGAATAAAGCATTCGGTCAATAGGGATATTGCCATACATGGCCATTGCTTTATATTTGTTTAAGTAAGTGCGAGGGGGCATCGCTATGAGAGAATGTGCGGAGAAAACCAGCTACAGTTATCGGGCCTCATGATTAATGAACAGTGAATGCCTTAAAATGGATAAAAATTTACTTAGAAGGAAGGGAACAGAGAGTTAGAGTAAGACATGCAGTGATTGAATTGAGAAGAGTTTGTAGCGGAGTTCCACAGGGTTCAGTTTAGGGCCACTTTTGTTCCTTGTATATATAAATGACCTACCAGAATCTGTAAATTCATTCATGAATATGTCTGCAGATGATGCAAAGATTGTGAAGAAAGTAAGCGACGAGATCAAAGGTAGAGAACTTCAGGAAGACCTAAGTAGTCTTCATGAGTGGTCAGAAAAGTGGCTAATGAAAGTCAATAGTTCTAAATGTATTGAGAATAGGTACTAGTAGACAGAGAATGAGAGAGATCTAGGAGTAAACATACTGGCAGATTTGTCTCCAGAAATGCATATAAATGGCATAATAAGGGCGGCATATGCCTTCTTAGCAAATGTAAGGGTAGCTTTTAGGCACATGGCCAAGGAAATGTTCAGAAATATTTATATAACCTTTGTGAAGCCAAAGCTTGAACATGCAGCCCCCTTTTGGAATCCGCACTTGAAAAAGCACATAGTTAACTAGGAAAAAGTTCAATAACTTACCAGGAAACTGGTGCCAGCAATACACAATCTCAGTTATGAGGAAAGGCCGAGGGAATTAGACTTTACCATCATACGAAGCTAGAAGATGTAAGGGGATATGGTGACTTTTTTAAATTCCTTCATGGTTATGACAGAGTGGATAAGGAACAATATTTTGATATTGCTGGCACTAGAACTAGAGGTCATAGTCAGAAGCTTCGTCAGAGAACTTCTTTGCAGGATGTAAGGAAGTCCTTTTTTTAGTGTAAGAGTAGTTGATGATTGGAATTTGCTAAGCGAGGAGGTAGTTAATGCTAACTCAGTCCAAAGTTTTAAGGACAAGTATGATAGGTATCACTAAGTACAAAATGGAACCGACTAGGAGACAGCAATTTACGAGCTTGGTGATCTTTTCCCTAAGCACAATTAGGTATTTACATTAAGGTAGTTGCAACGTGAGTAACCATTAAAGTGTAACTGGGGGGATATGGTGACATTTTATCCTGAAGGAGCTATGTGGATGGAAAGTGCATCGGCTAGTGAATAGGTGAGTGCTTTAACTCGTTCACCCCCATACGAAGGGGATTACAAAAAAAAAAAGAATACAGTATGTATATATATATATATATATATATATATATATATATATATATATATATATATATATATATATATATATATATATATATATATATATATATATATATCATCAGAAAAA
>JAXCGZ010018880.1:145000-147500 GCA_037179515.1 Halocaridina rubra
CTTCAAACTATGACCTCTAGTTCTAGAGCCAGCCATATCAAAATATCGATCCCTATCCACTCTATCATAACCATGAAGGAATTTAAAGACTGTCACCATATCCCCCCTCACTCTTCTAGCTTCCAGTGATGGTAAGTCTAATTCCCTCAGCCTCTCATCATAACTGATGTGTGTGTGTGTGTCTGTATACAAATCATGACAATTAATGTGATATTACAATAGCCATGAGTAGGTCCGTATGAAGTCTTATGTTTAACAATGTTACTATAGAATTATAAGATAGAAATTAAAATAAACGGTAATATTTGACTACAAAGTTGAAGAATCTCAGGTTAAAAACAAGAATAAAAACTAGAAAATGCAAATGAGATTATTGCTTATATGTAAATAAAATATTTAGCTTTTCAAGTTCCTGTTATTTTATAAAATAATACTAAAAAACGACATATATATATATATATATATATATATATATATATATATATATATATATATATATATATATATAATCCCCACAAACAAGCCTGTTTGTGGGGATTACTGACTAACCCCGGCGGGCATTTAAGATTGATATGTATTAATCCCATGTATAGGACCCCTGGGCGGGTATTTTGTCTCCTTCTTTTCAATTGTTCTTCTGTTTGGCTAGTTGTATCTCTTGACATTGTACTTTGAGAAGGTGACCAGTTTAGGTCAAGAAATTAATAGTTACTTTATATATATATATATATATATATATATATATATATATATATATATATATATATATATATATATATATATATATATATATATATATATATATATATATTCGTTGTTTTATTTAATGGGCTTTTCCTGCCATATATATATATATATATATATAATATATATATATATATATATATATATATATATATATATATATATATATATATATATATATTCGTTGTTTTATTTAATGGGCTTTTCCTGCCATATATATATATATATATATATATATATATATATATATATATATATATATATATATATATATATATATATATATATATATATATATATATATATATATATATATATATATATATATGGCGTAAATTAGTGTAGTTATTGTTAAATAGTAGTTACTACTTGTGTTTTGATTTCTTGTAATTTTTTTTTTTTATCACCGAGTTCCAGTCAGTATAATTCTTGCTGCTTTGATTAATTTAGTAATTTTGTTTGCTTAGTTTCTACGTTGGATTAGTGGCCTTGAGTGGTATGGTGGTGGCGTGGTAATGGGGAATTGGGGAAGCCCTTTCATGAGTGCAGTGCAAAAAGGTTTTGGCCTGGGAGAGGGAGAAAGAGGGGAGATTAGGTTGGAAGTTGTTGTTGATGCTCATCCGTTATTTTTCGGTTTTGTGGCCGTTTCTTTAGCTACTCAGCACGGTTTTCTTGTTTCATAGTGGATTGTATTCCATAATGCATATTATTTTTATTATCTGGATCAATTGCCAGGGTGAGTAGTGAATTTTCTGTCATTTTCATTATACAACATGATATTTAAGGCCCAATATGTGCAGAGTGCCAGTGGAGAATGGTAGGAGGATTGGCAAGGCAACTTAGGTTGTTGAAACAAAGTTTGCCTGGATGGAAGAGGACAGGCTAGGTAAATGAGAGTATGGGGTGAAGCATCCCCGTTCACTTTGCCCAGTCAAAAAGGAAGTTAAGTCGTCTAAGCATATGATAAAGAAAGGTATTGAGAAAGGGGTTGTGCCACGCAAAATTGAGAATAAGGGTTCTGCCGCGGTATTTGATGTAAGAAGTGGGTAGTAGAGTGGTTTTTAAAAGGGAAGTTGTCAGTGTTGAAAACCGAATTGGTTGTTATGAACATACCGTGCGAGAGGAGGTGAAAGTAGATTTTGACAAAGAGGTGAAGTGGTGGATTAATAAATGAGGGTATTTTAAAGCCTTAGAGGTAGGGGGTGGAGAGTGGGTTGTTGCCGTTAATGGCAGTAGTTTAGCAGACAAAAGATAAGATTCCACCTGTGTTGGATTTTCTCGAGATTAATGCATATGTGAGGAGTCATGCTGGTGATGATTTCACTGATGTATGTGTTTTTACACTAAAAGCATGACTGCAGATGAGTGGGGCCTCAACTATCGCGTATTTAAAGTCAGCTTATCTTCAAATTCATGTAGAAGAGAAGTTATGGAAGCACCAGCAAGTGATATATGGAAGGAGAACCTACTGCTTAACTAGGTTGGGTTTTGGGTTGTGTACTGCACCCCAAATGATAACGATTATCCTCAAGAAAGGAAAGTAAAAGTGATAGAGGAGACCACGAATTCTTATACTGACGATATAGTGGTGGATGATACTGGAGTAACGCTTTCTGAAGTAGTAGATCGTATGGCCAGGATTGGACTGGTTACTAAGCAACCAGAACCAAAGGATGAGGGTGAGTGTTGGGCCTGTAATTGGAAATAGATGGAAAGGGTAATCTTGTTTTCAGAAGAGGTAAGGAGAATCTAGACG